>PVKS010026977.1:0-28023 GCA_004027875.1 Aplodontia rufa | reverse complement strand
TTATCTTAGTGCTTATTTCTATAGATTTTGATACTGAAAAATGGAGAGAAAAGTCTTTGAAGAAATGCACATTTAAGAAATACTTGTATGGTTTAAAACCAGAGGGATTTTAATGTAATTACCCAGGTGGACCTAAATGATTAGAATGTTCCCTGGATATTGGACAAGTGCTAGAGTTGCTCCGGGCCTTTCCCCACATTTTCAGTTTAGAAGGCTTGCATGATACCCTCTTATTTGATCAACTTTTACAAATAGAGTGTTCATCAGATTAAAGAGAGCTTCGACCTTTTAGCTACTCTTCCTGTTGAGAGACAGATTCAGTGGTTGCACAGGAACCAAAACTGGAACAGAGAGATAATTCTTCCTTCCTTCCTCCCTCCCTCCCACCCTCCCTCCTTCTCTTCCTTCCTTCCTGTGGTAAAGACCCCCAAAGATATTCAAGTTTTCACTACTGGAATATAATAATATGTCACCATATGTGATGAAAAGGACTTTGTAGATGTGAGGGAATTAAAGATATTGAGATGGGGAGATGATGACTCTGGAATATTGGTAGCCTAACACAATACCATGGTTCTTATACAAGCAGGCAGGAGGGTCAGAAGATAGAAGCACAGAAACAGAGGACAGAAGGAGAAAAGATGCTATGTTGCTGATCTTGAATCTCTGAGATGGGGCCATGAATTATGGAATTACAGGCACCTTCTAGAGATAACCCCTAGAGTCTCCAAAGGGAAAGAGTATAGCCCTGCAGATACATTTCTGATTTCTCACCTCTAGGATCAAAACACAATAAATTCTTGGGGGCTGGAGAGGTGGCTCGGTGGTTACGGCACTTGCCTGGCATGTGTGGGTACACAGGTTCAAACCCCAGCACCCACATATACAACTAAGTGTCAGAGCAATGAAAGCCATGTGAAAAACTCAATAAAAATTGTTTGTCTTCTCTCTCTGTCCTTCTCTCTTAAAAAAAAGATAACCAATTCTTGTTGTTTTAAACCGCTAATTTGAGGTAATTTGTTAAAGTAATGTACCACACATCAGATTTCCTTTCTTACATATTTTCCGAGGGGTTGTAGAATGCAGTGGCTAAGATCTTAACTCCAGAGCCCAGATGTCTGAGTTGGAATTCCATTTTATCTGCTGTCCTATCTTGGGCAGGTTACTCAACTTCTCAGTGCCTTTATAAAGTCACTTTATAAAGTGCCTTTATAAATGGGACTAATAATAAAGCTCATTTCAGAGGACTGTGACTTCAGCCACGCTCAATGCTAACAATGCCCGCACTGTAGATACCCTTGCTATTATTATTATTTTCATCTTCACAAGTGCCACATTTAACAATTTTAGAAAAGTAACTTATAATTAGACATGTATGTTGTGCAGGTCAGTTTTGTGCTGCCATTACCAAAATACCCAAAGAGAATAACTTCGAGGAGGAGAAGTTTATTTCTGTCTCACGGTTTGAGAGGGTTAGTTTGTGCTCCTCCATCTCTGGGCCTGAGATAAGGCCAAGCATGATGCAGAGAAAAGCGACTCCGCTCACAGCAGCCAGAGAGAAGTAGAGACAGGAAGGGGTGGTAGGGAAGATGCACCTTTCCAGGCCACACCCAGGGACCCACCTGCTCCAGCCTTGCTCCACCTGCCTAGGCTGCCATCCCATTAGCGCATCCAACATAGGAAGGACTGATAGTTTGCAGCTCTCAGTGCGATCACTTCACCTCCGAACACCCCTGCTTTCACACAGGAGCTTCTGGGGAACCCTGATATCCACAGCATAGCAAACATTTTCTATTAATTAATTAATAGCACCTTAATGGAGATAAGCAGATAAACTATAGTTTTTTTTCCTTTTGAAAGTATGTTATGGTCATTTTTTCTTGTTTATTAAAGTAATGTGGGAAAGTTTTAGACAATTTGAAAAACTTTTCAAAGTGTAAGAGAAAGGAGAAGGTATTAATAATAATATTCCCATTTCTGGAAGTTTTTTGACACATTCCTATCTATATTATTATGCTTTTGAAGGAATGATTTGAGTTATATTGTATGTAGTCATTCCTTAGTAGCTATGGGGCTTTGGTTACTTGATCCCCTTGGATACCAAAAGCCTATAAGTCCTCTATATAAAATGGTGTTTGCATATGACCATAAGAACCCTTCCATATACTTAACTATCTCCACTTATAAACTTGATACAGTGTAAATGCACTGTAAATAGTGTTATTCTATATTGTCTAGGGAACAATGATCAAAAAAGTATCTATAAATATTTCATGTGTATACAACCATCACAAGTCTAACTACATTTTTGATGTTAAACTTCTGATTTGTAACCTTCAGATATGGAAGGAACTACCCACAGTTTCACATCCTGTTTTTCTTTTTCCATTTAGGTCTGTATTATAGCATTTCCCCAAAACATAATGTACCAATGATTTTAACATAGAGGATTCAGAAATTTTGACTTCTCATTATCATAAATAATAAGGAAAGAAATGAATACGTGTGTGCATTAATCTTTTCTTTTACTTGTGAAAAATACACAAGATGAAGTTGAGCATTCTAAGTGTTTAAAAGTACACAATTCAGTGGCTTTCATCGTATTCACCATGTTGTGTAACTATTACCACTATCTAGTTCCAGAACTGTGCATAGAATCTTCACCTGAATTTCAGA
The DNA here is from genome assembly GCA_004027875.1 of Aplodontia rufa. Taxonomy (NCBI): domain Eukaryota; kingdom Metazoa; phylum Chordata; class Mammalia; order Rodentia; family Aplodontiidae; genus Aplodontia; species Aplodontia rufa. The sequence goes on along the minus strand of PVKS010026977.1, from coordinate 25,347 downwards.
TTGTTTCTGCATAATAGATTCATAAAGAGTAAAGTATTACATTAAAGGAAAAAACATTTTCAAGTATATCCGAAAGGTATTCATCAGCTTTCCAGTGTACAAGAATGAATGTTGGAATTATCATCTTCATTTGTACTAAGTGTCATTCAAAACATCTTTGCCAATTTAGACCTAAAAAGAATATGATATTCTTATTTTGTGTGCATTTGACTATCAAAATACATTAACTTTTATCTTATTAAATGTGTGTTTTGTTGTTGTTGTTGATTTAGCAGTTAGGGTGTTTGCAGTTTTATACTACAGCGGGTCAAATTCAATTCTATCAAATTAAATGCGTTGTATTTAACTTTCACGCTTCTTTTCTAGGTAACGAAGAGGATACAGATCTCTCAATCTGAAAAGAAAGAACTACAGGCAATTTTTGATGGTGGGGGAAGTAGAGATAAGAGGAAAAGGTGAAGGGGAAGACAGAGAACACATGTTTTCATACTTTACTCTGCAGAACCCTAGGAGCTCTGTGGACAAGGGACACAAGGAGGTGGGGTTGCTACTCTGCTCCCTGTCCCCACCTTCCTGATTCAGCTAGACAACACCCTTCTTATCTACTTTATTTATATACTGGTTTTATGAAGTATTTTAAAGGAATGAATCTTTTCTTTTTTTAAAGAAAGTGACCGAGAGGGGGAGAGAGAGAGAGAGAGAGAATTAATTGTATTTAGTTTTTCATGTAGCTTTTGTTTCTCTGATACTTCATTGTGTACCTGATGGTGCTGGGGATTAAATCTGCATCCTTGCACATGCCACAGAAGCACCCTAATCCCTGAGCCACCACTCCAACCCAGAAAGGATTCTTTGGTTAATAAATATTTGAAAACAGAAAAACTGGAGTGACAGTTTTCAAATCTTTGTGTATGTAAGTATCACATGGGAAACTTGTTAAAAATGCAGATTCTGAAGACCTATCCCAGAAGATTCTGTGGATGGAGCAAGAAAATTTGCATGTCAATCACATGACTATCCAAGAACCTCGCGCTGTGAGAAACACTGTAATCCTATATCCCACAGTGCAGGATTTGCAAGATGATTCTACCTGGTACCAAAGATGATCTTCAGGGGGATTAGATAAAATTGACAAGGTATTAAACAAAATGAATTCACACAAGGTGAGAGATTTTCCTTGTAACTTTCTTTCAGTTTTTCTGAATGCATTAAGAGACTCCTCAGTTTGGTGTTAGGTGGTCTTTAACAACTTTCTAACACACATTATCCCACCCTTTTAACCAAGACAAAATAGGACTTAGGCTCTGAGCTTCCAGCAGATAGTAGCCTTTAGTCAATTTTAACAGAATTATTTTTGTTAGGTTTATTTGTATAATTGCCTTCTAATTATGGAAAATTATATTAGAAATTTTATCATGGTAGTCATGGTAAGTATTGGGAAATGATAGTACAGTTGTTATGGTCAAAAATAGTGAAGGTTGAGGTCAAATGAATCAAATGTATGAATCACTGGTTTGGAACATAAGCTGCAGCCCTCAAAAAGCAGATTTAAACCCAGAGCTTATGTTGGAATTATGCTAGGGTGGGGTGTGGTTTGGGGGTTGAAAGGGGGACCAGAGTGGTGGTGGCAAAGCAGCGTTGGACACCACGTTCTTGGAGGAGGTGCGGGGTGGGAAGCTTCTCCTTCATAACTCACCTTGTGGCTCATGCTGCCAGCCACTTCCACAGGGGGAACACACTTTGCTCTTTATTCCCGAAGATGATTCAGGTTCAAATGGAACAACTTATGTCCATCTTCAGCGACACATACGTGATTCTTTGCTGGACTAAAGGGTATTATGATTTGCCAGCTGGCAGCCCAGTATTTGGCAGAAGGTTTGAGATGCTGCCTTGAGAAGTTACAGGCAGTTTCCCTCATCCTCTTCTCTGGCTCTTCGGAAAAAGAAAACATGGTTGAGTCACCGTGCCATGTAAGGCATAACAAGGGCTCCAAGAGAGTTTTATAAAGGGTTCCCTTTTAAAGCATGAGAGAAATCAGATTATTATTGACCAATAAAGTCTCCAGTTAAAAACAACAACAACAACAAAAAACAAAACAAAACAAAACAACAACAACAAAAAGAAAACCAAAAACAAAAAACTCATTCAAATGTTATGGAGTTGAAAAAGCTGATATTTTAATCAACAGTCTTGGCCTTTTCTGGTGGAGGGTCCCATGTCCCTATAGGAAGTGTTAAATGCAATGCACACCATTTTGCTTTCAGAACAATCATTTCTCTAACTAGCCATAGTCTATTCTAATGCCTCATTTATAGAATAGATCTTGGTTTTTAAAATGTTAAATCATGGGTTGGAGCAGTGGCTCAGCGGTTATGGTGCTTGACTGGCATGTGCAAGTAAGTGAGTTCAAACCCCAGCACCACATACACAACAAAGTGTTGGAGCAATGAAAGCCACATGAAGAACTAAATAAAATTGATTCTTTCTCTCTGTCCCTCTCTCTTAAAAAAGAAAAAAAAAGTTAAATCAGGGCTGGAGCAGTGGCTCAGTGGTTACAGCACTTGCCTGGCACATGATGTGGGTTTAAACCCCAGCACCACACAATGAAGAGTTGGAGTACCTAAAGTTACATGAAAAACTAAATAAATTGATTCTCTCTCTCTCTCTCTCTCTTAAAAAAACGTTAAATCACTTTCTACAGTAATAAAAATTTTTCGTGGAAAGTCTGTCATTATGTCTTAATAATGGAAGTACCCTGCTTTTGCTTTGTTGGAGCTCAGGACTCTAGATCACATGGAGGTACAGCCTCAATATCCAGAGACCTTGCCTTCAGAGTGTGAGATGGTGGAACGAGGGACAGAGGCCTCTGCCTGCTCAGCAGTATCATGGGAAACAATCACCACAGAACTTGAGTCTGGCACTGTGCCGGGCCGTGTACCAGCCTTACCGAGCTGTCATGCTAGTGGACAGGTGTTGACACGTGTCGACAGTGGTGTATGTGTGGTGGAAAGTTCATATTCCTGGCAAGGCAGGAACGTGAACATTTCCCATTTCACTAAATTTGCAGGTGGAATCAAAGATAGTCTTCAACCTTAGTGGCTTCTTTGCTTTTCCATCAGAGGGACTTGAAAACTTTCAGCAATCAGAATCTTGTGGTAATTGATCATGCTATTTGGAAGGAAGAGAAGACCAGGCAGCAGCTATGAGTACAGTACCAAAATGTTACAAAATTCTTCCAGCTGCTGTTTCCGAGGACTCGCCCCAAATCCCCAGTGCGAGGGTTCTCCTGTTTCAATCACTTTTCTAACTGTGGTTCCAGGTAGACAAACTGAAGTTGATGGATTCATTAGAGAGCGTTCGCTGAGCTCGTGGAGTAGATTTCTCTTTCCCCTGGGTGTGGACAGGGCCTTGTGTCCCCTCTTCTGCTTACTCCTCTGCTGCCCCCTTTCTTCCCATTAGTATGTAGAGGGTTACTCAGCAGGTGAGGGCACTGCACAGTTTGATTTTTAATAGGAGAAACCCTCCAGTCACAAATAAATCCTGCTTGGAGAGTAGGTGGTTGTAAGTCAAGAGAAATGTCAGTATGGCATTTCAGCACTTTTAGGAGGAGTCCCCAGGGCCCAAATAAATCATACAACAAGGTTATAAGACACTGAATTGGGCTCAAAATATAATCGGAATAGATGATTCTATTTTTTCACACCAGAAGCCAAGTTCCTTGTTAAGCAATCACAGACAGGAGGAGGTTGGCTTCTGGGGAGTATGATTTGAGAGGTGTATTGGAAGCCATTAGAAGAAAGAGCTTCGTCCCCACCTGGCCCCTGCCTAGAATGAAGGGCTTTGGTCATTGGTGCAAGATAGGGCTAAACTTGGACTCCCTTCTCTTGATAACCTAGACCAACCAGAAACAACCGGGTTGATGAGAAATTCAGGTTACATAAATGGTGGTCATGTTCTGGCACACCCCAGAACGTGTATCTGCATGGCCCAAGCATCCCTACCTAATATGCAGTCACTTCCCATTTTCTTGAATAATGTCAGATAGTGCACAGTCTCCTTTGTCCCTGGAGAAGAGGGTTCATCACATAGCAGGGAGAATCTACTAATATTGCTCTGTTACAGAAGAAATGCTTTTGCAAAAGAAATGTTGAAGTGAAAAACAACTGGCTGTCATCAGATGATTGGACTTGGACACAGGACTTGAGTATCTTACCAGTCATTTACTTGTGCTCCAGCTTTGATCAGGGTTTTCCTGTGATGGTGCAGCCAGGAAATAACGATTCCCTTGCTTAGCATTTGGGAAATGACTGCTTTTCAGAACTTGGCCCTGATCTTCTTTTTGGTATTTGCCTGATCTTAACTCTCGAGACTGTTCTCTGGTCATTGGAGCTCCTGGTGTCTTGAGTCTCCTTGCAGCTAAGAGCACGATCAATCTCCCAAACTCACTCCTTATGCTCTGACAACTGAATATATGTTAGTTAAGTGGAAAATCTTATGCAATCCTTTAGAGTCTTCCTAGGAAACTGCATTTCAATCAGTACACCAAATATAATTCTTAAAACTCAAATAAATTCTACCCATTTTACAGCAAAAAGGGTAAAAGTGCTTTGTATTACATATCCAGGGCTTCTTGGAAATTTCATAGGAAGAGCATATTTTACTTTCCAGTCAGCCAAGAACTCCAGCTGATTTCAGCTGCTGTTACAAAAAAAAAAAAAAAAAAGAAAAAAGAAAAAAGAAAAAAATTTTTTTCCCAAAGAATTTTGTTATCAGTAATGCTATGCAGCCTGGGCATAAAACCCTTGACAATATCAAAAGAGATGGTATCATATGAATGTAACAGGGAGCAGAATATAATTCTCTTTCATGATTTGGCCAGAAAAAACAAATTACATCGAGTGACCCAAGGCAACCTGACTTCGTTAGACCCCTGTTTCTTATACACATTACAATTCTGCCCCAGTAAAGAGATTATAAAAGAAGGGTTAGGTGGGGCTTTCAGAAGGAGACCCTATCCTTTTCATTTAGATCTGATTTATGAACTGTTTAAACCATTTCCCAAGATCTGCTTTTACAGTCTCTCACCAGTCTGATAAACACTGCGCAAGAATTCTGCTGGTTTGCAAAATCTGATTCTTATGTGCCTGAAGTACCCCTTTGGATCCTGGGAGAAAGGAACACTGAAGTCTCCAAAGAGCTGCTGGTGACAAATGTCTACTGCATTTCCTGAAGGGAGGGAACAAAAGTGAGACTTCAAAGAGAAAACTTCCAGGCAGGGGTATCCTCCCTCCTTCAGCTCCTTAAGAGCCAAATGCTGACCTATCAGATTTTTATATTCCCACCTCCTCGGCTAGTCTCTCGTTCACATTGTGGTCTGGTTTCCAGAAATATATCCTTTCTGGTTTCAAACTAGAGGCAGTTATAGAAAACAAAGTGAAAGTTCCCAGGCCTACAATTTTCTCACAGTCAGGAAAGAGGTGGAGGAGAGGACATGGATTACCCTCTCCATCCCCCACCCCTACAACCTTCTTTTCACAAGCAAATTCTTTTAAAAATATATAGAGGGCATAACTCAGCAGTCATCTGGCAAGTGGTGAGTGCGATTATCTCAAACTGCAGAAAGAGGAAACTGCTCTCTTTGTTCCAAAGACCCTACAATGTAGATAAATATCTCCTAAAGTTTAAATACAAAGACTTTTTAAGAGCAGGTCCATTTGCTAGTCTAGACTTACAGAAAAGCGTCATAAAACTGTTATTTCCAATGGGCCAAATTCTCTTGCAGTGCAGTCTTATCTTCCCCAGAATTGAAATGCACCCAAGTTTTGAATGGATCTGGTCATTTCTTTTCTCAATTTTCTGAGATAGATCTGGATTAACATCATATTAACAGGGTTTTGCACGGTTTTGTTCTTCTGCTCTTTCTTGACAAAGGAATGGTCCTCTTTTGCATCAACTCAGGAGATGATTTTGATTTGTTGGACTGGGAGTGTGAGATGTTTGGAGTGTCTGGTGGGAAGGGAAGGTTTACTCCTCTTGGATCTAACATTATGGTCCTTTGGGGGCAAGCTGTGGGGCACGCTGGCCCCCTGTGCAAGGGCTCAGCATCATTTGCAGTATTAGGGTGTTGGCTCAAAAGAGACCTAGCATATTATTTCACAGAAAGTATGAGACCATCAGGGAATTATGAGGGCATCTATGAGTAACGTGGCTGGTAGACACATGAGATCAGCTTCTCCCCAGTCCTCGCCACCCCTGAAGAGCCGGGGGTGGACAGAGCTGAGGTAGTGTGGCATGGAACATGGTGGGAAGAGCCTGCTGAGCCATATTGAGGCCCTATTTGCCATTGACATGTAAGGCTGTTCCAGCGTTTGATACCCAAGGTCACTTAGTCTTCTCCAGCCTTGTCTTCCTATGTTTAATGGGAAAAGGTTTCAGAAACTTATTAAAAAACAACAACAACAACAAAACTCACACTTCCCTTGGGCATCAAAGTAACCATTAAACCAATGACACATTGATGAAATTTTAAAATCTATGAATCAGAACTACATGGAATTTCATTTTGCAGAATGGTCTTGACCTTTAAATTTCAAGGAGCAACACAATATTGGGTATTTATTTGTCCTTTGTTTTGCTATGCTATTTTCTAATGCAGAAGAAGACAAGGTTTTCCCTGGATTGGCAATGAGACTGTCAAGTTCTCATATTTTCTGAAAAAAATGAGGTAGATTGCTCCTCTCAGCTCTTCAGGGCGTAAGAAGAACCAGGCTTGATGATGAGAGCTTTGCTTGCTAGAGCCTCTGCTGGTGATTTCCAGTGGAGATCGAATCCCCTACCTCTCTGGGCCTTACTCTGTCTTTCTATAAGGAGGGACTAATGGGGCCTGGCATTTTTAGCCCTTACCAAGAGCTCATGAAGGGTGATGACATTAGGCATGGGGTAGATTTTAACAGAAGAACGTGATTCTTCCCACTCTCAGCAGAAGCAGGAATGATGAAGTGTGTGTGCATGCTTGTGTGCGTGCGTGCGTGCGTGTGTGTGTGTGTGTGTGTACCTAAAGGTGTCTAAGGACAATTGAATTGCTCAAAGTTGCATTCCTTGTCCTCAGTAGAACCTCCAGTCTCCAAGAGGAAGAGAGGTAGCAAGGGTAAACATTCCTTTCAACTGTTAGGACAAAGTTTCCAATCAGGAAATCGTCTCTCAAATGCATGTATTGATGCATCTTTATCAGGGGAAAAGAAGTCGCACTGGTGCTGAGCAGATCTGCTGATGGAAAGGCCTGAGACAGGATGGCTATCTGCATAACCACCTGATGTAACCACTCAGATTAACTCACACCCAGTACTGGGGAGCAATTGAGGAGTCTGCAGGGGAATGAAGACTAGCTCCCGAGAGAATTGCCATAATCAAGTCACGATGCTTGTTTCAGGTGTGAGAGGGTAATTGGTGACCTTGTGCCATGCTATAATGGAATATAGTAGAGGTAATATACTCAGATGGATCTGACTTCAAACCAGATCCGCTCTGGTAAAGCTGTGTAATGTAAAGTAAATGATTTAACCTCTCTGAGTTTGGTATCCTCCTCCAGAAATAAGGATATGTTTCTTGGGGAGTTCTTGTGAGAGTGAAATGAAATAAAGCATGTTGGCTTTTGTTCCTATAATCATGGCTTCTAAAAGATAACAGCTAGTGTCAAGTGGGAAATATTTGAATTAGATGTAGTTTGGACTTCCTCATTTTTTCATGAATATAAGGAGACTTTATTAGGAAATCAAAGTCATAAAGAAGTTTGGATGCAGCACAAGAAGACAAAGGGTTCTCATTTCCTCAAAGCAGGGTCAAAGTCCTGTTGATAGGAATATGCATTCCTCCACATCAACTGGAGTTAATGCTATTATCTTCAGTAGGAAGTGACTCCTGAAAGTGAACTGTGATGATTTTAGTTTGGATGAGAAACACCCACCCCCAGGCTGGGGCTTTGCCCATTGCCATCTCTTCCATCCACAAGACCAGAATTTACCCCGTTTTCTAGTCTGGATCCCGTTCCTGTCTCTGATGGAACAGACATGAAGGCTGTTGGTTCTCAAGCTGAGCCTCCAGAATTTGCTGTAACCTTGCAAAGCATCAGCAACTGGGCAAAAAAGCGAAGCGGAACAGACAGAAGTGCAAATGAGGGAGGGCTGTGAAGATGAAGTTCTGGGAAGAGGGACAAAGGGGAGAGTCCAGATACTGGGGGACGACTGTGGGTTCTTTCAGAGGGCTCTCTTCCTGTCATACGAGTGTCCGCATTGCATCTCCCCATTCCTTGATGACTTGGGAACAATTTCCTTAGTGTTGAAATCTTCACTAGGACATCATCTGTTCAGGGAGAGGGGGGAAGTGCCAGTCACAAATGGTCGTGGGGAAACCCGTTCCCCGTCCACACAAGGGGCTTGGGAAGCACCATCATTGTGAGCCTCCGTTTTATACCTACCAGGCTGGAGAAGGAGTGTGAGGCAGGCTGGCCAAGTCATCTGCAGTCAGATAGAATGGATTACGTGGGATGGAGAGAAATCACTTCTGTAGGTTCCATCAACATTTCCAGACTGAGTGACTTCTCTACTGGCCAAAGGGACATGCCAATTAGGGATCATATCTCTGGAATTGCCTTGGTGTGCAAATCACGTTCACTGAGGACACCTGAAGTGATGACTGGGGATGTCAGAATTGCCCATGATTCCTTCCATGATTGCTCTTAGACTTGGATTCTTCCTAGGACAGAGGCTGGGCAGGAGCATTGCTGGATTCCAGCACAGAGCAGGAGCTTGTCATGGCTCTACATAATCAGGACATGACTAGAACTTTAAAAATTTATGTTAGTGACTCAACTCCCCATGCTTATTATTCCTAGCCTGTTTTTCTGTAGTTATCACAGTATAATCCTAAAAAGGAAAGAGGCCTGAGGATGGCCCCGGGGCGTGGAAAGGACAGCAGGGAGAGGGGAAATCTGGGGGCCTGGTCCATTTTTAGTACAATGGAGAAATCAGGACGCAGAGTCTGTAAGACTGGAGGATGCCGAAGTGTGTGGTGTCCTGTGCAGAGTAGGGGGTAGAGAAGCTGTCTAGGGCTTTGTAGCTGATGGTCTTGAGTGATCTTCCAAAATGTGCAACCCCCAATCTTGTGTGTGCAGTGGACACTGTTCGTAAAAAGCTCTGGGTGGAGACTTACCCCAACCATCCCGCGCAGGGATGGCTTCACTTTCTATTCCTTCCCAGCTGACCAGTCTCTTTCCTTGTTGTTTGGAAGGCCTTCCAGTTGCACAACTTCTTGCACATGCTATAATTTGAACAAACACAGTGAAACTCTTCAGATTTCTTTGCTTTCAAATGTTTGTGGTCAGCAAATATCTTTTCAAACATTTCCCCACTTAAAATGTAGTAAACAAATCCTTTAATTTAAATCTGAAGTAAGAAGGGCTCCTCCTCCTCCTCTTCCTCCTCCAGGGACTTCTCTTTCCTCCTCTCCTTCATTCCCCACCCCTTTACTTATCATTCTCCTTTGATCTAGGAGATGGCTGGTTGGCTTATCTTGGCAGTGTGGCATTTGGTTTTTTCCCTTCTTTCCAAATGCATTTTGAGCAAATCTTATGATAGGGATTGAGAGATCCCATTTAGAAAAGCTTCCTAAAATCTTAAACCTTTTGGCTAATAAATACCACAAGCACTGTAATTTATAGATGGGATTATAACATTCCAGCCTCTGTTTGGGTTCTGCTTTCCCAACTCTCAGGGGTAATGAGATGATGAATGAGTTAATATTTGTGCAAGGATTTGAAGAAAAGCAATGTCTTAAATGCTTATTATGTGTTTTGACCTTAAATTGCAGTCCTGCAGAATAGCCTTTAAGTGAGAAAAGGAAGGGGACAGTGGTAGGAAAAACCCAAGGCCACTCTTCCCACTTCTTTCCAACTTCCAGAACTCATTGGAAGTGGACAAGAGCCTGTGGGTGACAACACTTGTGATTCTCAGGGGACTCGAGGAAAGGGGCATAGCCAACACTCTCTCCTCGTGACCTTAAGGGCCCCACACCTGGAGCCTTCCTGATGTCCAGTGGCTGTGATCTTTCACCAACATTGTTCTGCTTCCTTCCAAGTTGACATCATAGTGCCAGAGTTTCTCTGGCATTCAGTCTTAGATGACCGAACTCAAGTAACTTGACTCAGGGGGTTAATCGTTGCTAGTATTCCAGGAAAGCGTATTCAATAGTTATTATAGTAACAAGAACAAATGCAAAAACCAGAACAATAAAAATAGAAGGAAGAGTGTCACTCATTAAATCCTGAGCTTTGGGTGAAGATCTGAGAAGTTCAGAAATATCTACTCAATCCTTACAGGAGTCTTGTGAGTGGGGATTATTATTATTGTGATTTTACACATGGAGGAGACAGATTCAGAGAGGTTCAGTAACTTTTCTGGAGTCATACAGCTAGTAAGCAGCTGAGCTAGGGTACATACCACCAAGCCTTAGGCTTTTCAGACTATGAAATAAAAATATGTAGGTGGCTCTCTCACTCCCAGGACCTTGTACATGCCTTGCCAACAGTAGGGGACAAATGAATATTTATCAACTACACTGAATTTAGTTATTTTCTTTGTGATTTAGAAAAGTATGAACTTTTTGAGGCAAATATTTTGCATTTAACAAATAAGAATGAAGTGAATGTTATTCGTATTTAAGTTCTGTGGCTGGATCAAGGGGAAGGCATTTGGGAGCTGAGTTTCTCATCAGTCAAGAACTACTGAACCATTTTTCCCCTCCTCTGACCTTTGAAGTCAGATCACATAAACAAGTACCTGACTACATAAAAGGCTATCCCTGCTTAACAAATACCTTAGAAACTCTTAGCAGCACCAAATAAATGATCTAGCATTGGCTAAGCACACAGACATCCCCGGGTGTAGGCAGAGGAATGCATGAGCTGATAGAGCAAGCAGGGCCTCAGAGAGTGTCCTGTGTTGGCCACTACGCAGGGAAACTCTGGAAATGAGTTCTGAGGGAATTTAGAACTCCTTGATGATAGTTCTAGGAGATGTGTGTTTCTGCTTCACTTAGGCGAATTTCCCATTTCCTCCATGGCAAGAAAGTGAGGCAATCGCAAAGGAATGTGGGGTTGGGGGGGGGGACTCTGAGAGTCGGCTCCTTTGCTTCCTGGTGTTTGAAGAAATAGGAAGCTAAAATGGTTATAGGAGTTCTCAGCGTGGTCCCAGGGGCGCATCTCAGGAGTCTGTGCAAAGGACCCTGAGTCCACAGGTCCCACCCCAAAGCTGCTCTTTATCTCCTGGTGGGCCATTTAAAGTCACTTTAACTCAACCCTGAGGCACATGGTAAGATAAGATTTGTCAGTTCTAATGGTCCTTTATTCCTCCCCTTTCCAAGGAAGGCTCTCTAAAGGATGAAGCCTAGAAGGCCACCTGGTTCCTGGTTCTTTGTGTGTAGCACATGGATCCGCTTGGAAATTCACGAGGTGCCATGGGGCTGCCCCAGTCAATTCTGCAGGTGATCAATGTGTTGCTCAAGGAGCACACCCTGTCTGTTTTGTGTCCCTCCTCACACCAGAAGCAAAGTAAACCACAGGAAGGTTCATGCAATCCCTTTATGAAAGGATGAGTAGATACCATGGAGCCAAGCAGACCAGAGCTGGAAATTGTGATCTCATCCAACTAACTCATCCCTGTACCACACACGAGGAGGGCCTTGCAGTTTGAAGGGTTTAGGATGAATCCTATTTACAGGTTGGGAATGTAGCTCAGTGCAGCCTGAGCAAGGCCCTGGATTTGATCCCAGCACCATAAACACACACATGCGCGCACACACACGCACACACGCACACACATCCCAGAATGTATCCTATTTCTAACTCTTCCTGCTTACTAGACTTCCTCTTGTGGCTCTGTCCACCCCATACATCCCATTCCCCACCAAGAAAGAAATTCCTTCCTTTGTTTTATAAAACTCCTCACTTGGGGTCTGTGCTATAAACTAGTTGGCTCTTGTAAGGCTTTGCTGGCTTTGAGTAGCTGGTAGACAGCTGAGATCTCCTACTGGCACAGGGGAGAAAGACTGTCATTTTTCTGTCACTGAGGTAGAAAATTAGATTTATTTAATTTCCTGATGAATTACAAAAGGGTGTGCACACCTCTTCTCAGCAAGTACTTGTTTTTCTATGAGGATCATACAGGCTGCCTGCAAGATAGCAAAAGCTTTTTTTCCTTTTAAGATGCCTATTATGATTTAGATATGAGGTGTCTGCAAGAGCTCTTTGGTGATGCAATGCTATTGAGAGGTGCACTGATTAGATTAGGAGAGGTGTAACCCAATTGTGGGTTAATCTACTGACAGGGATTAACTGGTGGTAACTGTATGCAGGTAGGGTGTGGCTAAAGGAAGCAGATCATTGGGGGCAGGTCTTTTGGAGAGCATAGCTCTTTCTCTCTCTGCTTCCTGGATGCCATGTTCTGAACAGCTTTCTTCCTTCATGATGTTCTGCCTCATGGGTTCAGAGCTGCAGAGTTTGATTGTGCATCAAATCTCTGAAACCATGGTTTTTTTTTTTTTTAAAGAGAGAAGGACAGCGTGTGTGTGTGTGTGTGTGTGTGTGTGTGTGAGAGAGAGAGAGAGAGAGAGAGAGACAGAGAGAACCAATTTTTATTGATTGTTTTTTCACATTTTTTCACATTGCTCCTACACTTAGTTGTGTAAGTGGGTGTTGGGGTTTGAACCCATGTCCTTGTGCGTGCCATGCAAGAGCGCCATAACCGCTGAGTCTCTGCTCCAGCCCCTGAAACCATGATTTGAAATAAACATTTTTTCCTGTAAGGTGTTCTAGTCAGGTCTTTTGGTCACAGCAACAAAAAGCTAACGAAACAATGCCTCAACTTTATTCATGGTGACATATGTTTTCAGGTATTGCTTTCCTAATATCATGTGGTTTCTGCCCACTTACTACATAAGGATGAGCCCACTGTTCTGAGAATGGTCTTCATGGCTTGAACCAGTGCAATCAACTTCATCCAGACCCATAAAAAGTGCATAGGTCATGGGTGGGATTCCCCATTCCCCCACCACTGTTCAGTAGAACGTTTGAGGTTCTGTGTGAGATCCATAAAACTTGTGGAAAGATGATGCCTGCTTGATACATTTGGGTTCTCAGGTTCCCAAGCACCACACTTGCATGTTTCAGAGTTGCTTACGTGTGCACTGATCTACTAACTGGGGTAAGTTTGTAAGCTGACTGAAGGCTACCATGCTGCTGTAGAGAAAGCCTTTCTCTTTTGGAACTTAGATGCACTGAATGAAACCTTGTGGATGCGCACAGCTCCGACTTTGAAAATCACCTTCAGAGCAGCTCTGAGTTTATCAGCAATCATGCAATACAAGTCCCTTAGATAAGGGCATAGAGTATTTCCTGCTCCATTGTTTATTGGTTGCTGGTATCATCTTTCAAAAGAGAGTAAATTAAATATTTTTCCCCAAATACATTCAGCAGGCTTAAAAATAGGTGAATTTTGTGTGTTTCCTATCCTTCAGCCTAATATCCTAAATGTGACAGCTGTTAATAAAAGTATTCAGTATTTACAAAGACAAATGATGTTTAGATGACCTCCAATAATGGACGACACTGCTTGAAATTTGAGAAAGATCTGTCCTTGTGAACGTGAGTTTCAAAAGTAATTGTAACTGAGCAGAAAACCCAAGGCGATTTTAACTTTTAATTTTAAAAGCTGTAATGCAGTGTCCAGTGCCAAAAAGAAGATTGGTTTAGTAGCTTTCAGAGAAGTTACAGAGTATGTTACATAATTAATTGTTTTATTTCTCAAGGAGACTGTTTTTATGAATTGTTTTTTTAAGAATTGATTTGTGTTTATGTGTTAAAATGAAATAGATTGAATAAACCTGAAATACTTGAAGAAACAAATATTCAAGACATATATGTATGTATTACATTTATAACTACAGTGTTTTATGTGTTTTTATGTAAATCGCTAAGCTATATGTGTTTGCATATGCGTATCAAGGTGTGTTTATTAGGTACTCCGGGTCTACTCGGCACAGAGGATACACAGATATGATACGTTCATACTCTGCGTTCCAGAATTGCTTTTCCACTTTAGATGGGGACAAGATTGGATTGAACTTCATTTTGCTATTTCTGAAAAGTCCAGTGCCTTCAGGAATGACAAATATCAAATAGAAGATAGGGGCTGTACCTCGATTGCAGTGGGAGGAGATATACAGGGAGCCTCAGATATGCTTGTAATGTGTTTCTTAGGCTGGTGCGTATGTACATGGAAATTCATTGTGTTCATGTGTATACTTTATATACACATTTGTATACATGTGTACAACAAACGCTTTATAATACAACTTTTGAAAATGTTCAATTCCTTCTGCAGAATTGTTGGATGTCATGTTTTCATTCCTACGTCTGATTCCAGCGTTGTACTCTGATGCAACTGCACCATGACGTCTGGGTTGTGTCCCTTCTACAATGCCTCAGTGTGGATCTGAGACTCAGCTCCTTTTCTTGATTTACACACATGCTGAACTCACAAAGATAACAGTCCTAAGTAAAGTTTACAGAGCTAGAAGCATTTATTTCTCAAGAATGTAGGCAACTTAAAATTCAGTGTTTTTGTCCATTCTACCTTGAGGCCTTTTTTCACTAGCACTGCCAGCCTAGGAAGCACCCTAAATTTTCCCACCTGATATTGGCTCCTTTTAATCTTCTGCATCTTCTTTTCTCCCAAGTTGCCATCAAGAACTCCAAATTTTTCTGCTCTATAAAGAAAAACAATTTTGATCTTCTAGTCTCTTGATTTATCTTTTGTAAGATGAGTAAGATGTAGCTCCTGGCCTACATGTCTCAAATCCATCAGTATGTTGAAGATTTTTGTTATATAACTAACAGAGTCATGGAAGCAGTCCTGAGGTTTCTTTTTATAGGTGCTAATCTATTCAGAAGAAGCTGCAATTTAAAGTAGCAATTTTTAATTTTCTCCATTATATGTAGTAAATTCTGAACCCATTAAAGACTTTCAAACCTACGTAGTCAACCTGACATACACATAAAACAGAAGAGTTTGAGACACAAGGGAGTAGAGGCAAAAATTATAGGCATGGAGAGGTGGCAAAAATCACTGGAAGCTGGAAAAGGAGATGAAATTTCATGGACACTGAGATAAGGGTTAGTTTTAAATCACTTGAGAAAGGAAGTCATTCTAGGTGTGGGGGGAGGAGATCTGGAACAAATGACAAAAAGAAGAGTTTATCCTTAGAGTAAGCCAAGAAGGACAGTGAAAAGGAAAGGTCTAGAGGATGCCCTTGAATGTACGCATTTGCATACGGTTATTTTTTAAGAAGAAACATAATTATAAATGAAATATCAGTGTCAGGACTGAATTGTAACCTCCCAAACTCTTAAATTGTGGTCCTAAACTCCTGTAACTCAAATTGTGACTGAATTTAGGGACAGGGCTTCTAATGAGGTGTTGAAGTTGCAATGAGGACATTCGGGTAGGCTCTACAACCATCTGACCAGGATCCTAAGAGGAGATTAGAATACACAGAAGGACACCAAGGGCGTACTGGGACACAAAGAAAAGGCCATGTGAGGATACCACGGTGAGAGCACAGCCATCCACATGTCAAAGGAGGAGCTTCAGAGGAATCCAATACTGGGGGCACCTAGATCCCAGACTTCCAGATTCCAGAACTGTGAGAAAATAATAATTTCAGCCACCCAGACTGTGGCATTTGCTATGATAATACAATCTGACTATCACGCAAAGCTTTGTACAGAAAAATGGGTGGAACCACAAATGGAATTGTAGTCTTTGATAAAACTAGTGGCATATCATTATTTGAGTATGTACAGCTTTGAAGCTAAAATGAAAGAAGATGAGAGAGCCAATGCCAGATGACTTAGAGCTACTTCATCAGATTATTTAGTGGGGTAGGGAGCAGTGAAAGCTGTGGTAAGAAAAAAAAAACAGGGTGCATAAGAAATGAATAAATTCCAACCATTTGATATGCGTTCGTACATAAAAGTTTCATAGCTTTCTTCAATAATGCTTGACTGCTGTGAATGAAATATTATAGGAATGGAGTTGATGAAATCATTACGAGCAGGAAGGTCAAGGGATATAAGAGATACTTGAATGAAAGACATCCCATTAGAAAAGACTGACTTTGACTTCCAAGCAACCCAAGCCCAAAGAAGGAAAGTAGTACAAGGGATAGAATCAGAATTGAAGTACTGAGAGTCATTATTATGGTTTGGATTCAAGGTGTCCCCCAAAAGCTCATGTGTGGGATAATACAGGCAAATTCAAGGCAAACTGATTGAGTTATGAGGTTGTAAATTAATCAGAGGATTAATCCAATGATATGGATTAAGGTGGGGTGTGGCTGGAGGAGGTGGGTTCGTGACTTTGGGGTTTATATTTTCTCCCTGTGAGCACAGTTTCTCTCTGCTTCCTTGTTGCCATGTCCTGAGCTGCTTGGCTCCACCATGCCATGCTGTTTGGTCTCACGTTGGACCCAGAACAATGGTGTCAGCCATCTATGGAAGGAGACCTTTGAAACCATGAGCCCCAAATTCACTTTTCCTCCTCAACATTGTTCTTGGCAGATCATTTGGTTGCAGCAATGAAGAACTGCCTGGAACAATCACGATGAGGCCACAGAGGAATTTTAGTCAATGAAAAGTAAGCAAAGTATATAACACAAGGAGCCTGTGGTTAGAGAGGGAATAA
Source organism: Aplodontia rufa (assembly GCA_004027875.1). Taxonomy (NCBI): domain Eukaryota; kingdom Metazoa; phylum Chordata; class Mammalia; order Rodentia; family Aplodontiidae; genus Aplodontia; species Aplodontia rufa. Next base: position 8,554 of record PVKS010026977.1, on the reverse strand, counting down.
TCTGGGTTTAAAATTTTTGGAATTTTTTTATTATTACTTTAGTTTTACTTCTATTTGCCATGTTAAATGAATTGATTTAGAAAGCTTCAAAGCCAATCAAACATGTTGGTAGACATTTGATAACTAAATCATGAACAATAAAAGAGGGTTATTTGACATAACAGCTATGGTCCTCATTTGTCTTGATTCCATCCAGAATTTGGTATCAGAATTAATTTTAAAAATTGTGCTTCAAAGGTTATTATAGACAATTACATTAAAAAAACAAGTTTTTAAAAGTTTGAAAAATAGAAGAGTTGTGTGATGTTTTCAGTTTATGACAAAATTCTAAAATGTTATCCAGAGAGCATGTAAGTTTCAAGTGATCCAAGGAAAATATCACTGTCAAAATTTATTCTTTGATTTCAAAATTCTGAGAGAATGCCACATGAAAGACATTATACCAGGTTCTGGGGTAATAAGACATGATAAGTTCTGCTGTGTACAAAGTTCTCACATTCAGAAAGACAAGGAGCAGATACCTATAGACAGACTATCCTGTTTTCTTCCCTTCTGTAAGAGTAGGACTGTTCTAATAAGCCCCTGCTACCAACCACCCAGAAGTGATTGGTCCAGGAAAGGTCACATGACCCAAATTAGACCATTGATTTCTTTCTTTGAGAAGTTTGGCTGTATGATGTTCAACTTGGGGATCCAGATTTCACACTTGAATGTGAAGTCAACAAACAGAATCACAGATGGCAGAGAAGATTTGATGGTATGTACGTCCCTGATTTCCATGAATCTGAAAGCCATTTTCCTTGACATTTTCATGATTTAATTAGTCCACTCTTTTTTACTGAATTTTTCAAGTTTCTCTTTTAAAGATTAAGCTTATCTCAGTTGCGTTCTATCACTTAGAACTAAAAGACTCCTAACAAATATAGTGAAATAAGATAGGTGCTCAACCCTAGTCAACACTGCTATAATACAAGCTCCAAATTCTATGGAACTTCAAAGGAAGGGCAAATGGCTCCTGGGTTAACAAGGGATAATAAAGAAGGCCTATTCCAGGAGCCAAATGTAAGTTTTGTCCTCTATTTAATAGCAGAGCCATCTGGACAAACAGTGCCCTGCTCCTCCTTTTTAAATTTGCTCAAGGTGCCGAGGGTTTGACCTGTTTTCCACTTCTCTTTAGAGCTGAAGCTACCCTGAAACCACCTTGGACTTATTCTTGGATCCCTAGGAGGATACAGTCCGTTCTTATCTGTGTCAGTCACATTTCCATCACTGTAACAAAATACCTAAGAGAAATCAACTTAAAGGAGGAAAGGTTTAGAGGGACAGGATATCATTGCAGTGGGACCTATGGTGAAGGAGGCTGTTACCTCACCAGACAGATGGGAAGGAGGGAGAGAATGAGGGAGTGGGGAAAGGGGAAGAAGAGAGATGGAGGGGACAAGATAAACCTTGCAAGGACACACATCCAGTGACTTTTCATAAATCATGTAATTTGAATTGTACACTGGGCATTTTAAATGTCTTGCTATTAGATTCTAGATCTTATTTGAATCCCATGAAGAATGACAATATTTTTGTTTTAGCAGACAATCGACTCAATCAGCCTGGTTAGATTCAGGCTGCAAGTTTCTACCAGTATTCTGTAAGTTATGGCTATAAGGTGAATATTATTTTCAAACTATACTGAAACTATCCTATTTAACGTAATTTCAAAAGTTATTTTAAGCACATAACTAAGCTGATTAGAAAGCAAGGAAGCACTTATAAAAAAAGAAAAGTCATAAACTTTCCTTGTATATCCTATGATTTTTTAATTATTATTTTTATGTCCTATGATTTTTTAATAGGCCAATTCTGGGGAGAAGAGGGTCAACCAAGACTAATGCCCAGGGGCTGGAGCGGTGGTTCAGTGGTTATGGCACTTGCCTGGCATGCGGGAGGATGCAAGTTCAAAACCCAGCACCACATACACAGTGAAGTCTTGGAGCAATGAAAGCCAGGTGAAAAACTAAATACGACTGATTCTCTCTCTCTCTCTCTCTCCCCCTCTCTCTCCCTCTCTCTTAAAACATATATATATAAAAAAGATTAATGCCCGTACTAGGAGGGAAGTCAGATTTGAAAGTTCCCTCTCCTCACATAAGATCACCCTCACATTAAAGAATACCCTTAGTTAAAGGATGAGCTAAAACAAAAAAGAACAACCACACAAAAAAAGCAAATATTAGACAAAAAATCCTATACTACAAATGGAAACAGGGGTCTCTCTGAGATTCCTTAATAAATAGATAGCCCTTATGTAAATGTGCAGAATTCACGTTATATTTGCAACTCCAAATCCCAAGTTTAAAATGCTCTTAGATTGGTAGTGCCATAAAGAAAAAGCAAATACTAATCTCTTCTGGAAAATTTTGCTTCCACCCCAATTCTTTTTTTTTTTTTTTTTTTTAAGAGAGAAAGAATCAACTTTATTTATTTTTTTCATCTGGCTTTTGTTTCTCCTACACTTAGTTGTGTATGTGATTCTGGGGTTTGAATCCAGATCCTCACGCATGCCAGGCAAGCACTCCAACTGCTGAGCCACTGCTCCAACCTCTTAACCCCAATTTTTAAGTAAGTTCCATAGACAAAGTTCCAATGAACATAAACTCACAAGAAAGATATTTATTTACTTTAGTATTTGAAGTATAATACAGATGGTTATATTTATAGAGTAACCTGTAAGAAAATATAAATAGAATGCATAACTTCAAAATGAGTAGAGAAAAATTTGGAATGTAGGGGAAACATTTCAAAAGGCATCAAGAAAGGAAAAAGAAGAAAAAAAGAAATACAGAAAAGGCAAAGAAACAGCAGGTATAAGATAAAATAATAGAAATGAATCCAAATTTGTTAGTATACAACAGACAATACCGATAGACTAAAATGCCCGGTTAAAAGATGAAGGTTATCAAATTGGCAGAAAATTCCAGCTATCCTCATTTACAAAAGGCATACATTTGGTGGTTATGCAATATTTCTGCAAATTGTTTCACAATGCAGAGTCTAATTCCTCTCTCCTTGAATCTGGGCTGGTCCACTGCAAAGCTGCAGAAATGGTACAATTATCCTGGCACATAAAAGACCTTCCACGTGTTCCTCTCACATCCCTCCCTGGGGAAATCCAACCATCACACTGGGAGAACACTCAAGCAGCCAGTGCAAAAGCCCCTCCTGGAGAGGAGCTGAAACCCACCGCCAACACTGAACACCAGCTTGCAGTGGATGTGTGAGTCATGTTACAGGCAGATACTTGGGCTCCAAGCAGGCTGTTTCTCCAGCCCAAGTCTTAACTTCAATCCCAAGCAAGAACTGCCCAACAGACTCTCCAGATTTTCTGACCCTCAGGGTTTGTGAGGGTAATCATTGTGATTTCCACTCCTTTTGGGTAATTGGCTATGCAGCAATAGCTATATTCTTATCAGAAAATAATGTTACTACAAATAAAAAGAAAAACCATATAGTATAAGATATTTTGGTTCACATGAAAGAAGTGGCATTTGTAAACTAATGCTGAATAATACAACATCAAGTTATATAAAGCAAAAAATTGACAGAATCATAAGGACAAACTTAAAAAACTACTATGGTGGGAGATTTTACTATATCCCCATCCATGATTTCTATATCAAAGAGCAAAAGTCAATGAGATATAGAAGATTCGAAAACATGATTAATATCCTTGATTTAATAAGTATTGCAACCAACAACTGGGGGTATATTCACTTCTTTTTAATCATACATGGAATTGCTACAAAAAAAGTTGGCCATATACCAGGATAAAGCAAGTCTACACATTTCAAAGAATTGTTATCATAAAATCTATAGGGTAATACTAACTGATATGCAGGATTTCAGTGCTTCTGTAAGGCTGGGGAGGAGTATATATTACTGAAAAAAACAAAGAGAGGCAGGAAGTTAGAGAAACAGAAGCAGAGGGAGGGAAGAATAAAGAGAGAGAGAGGGAGGGAGGAAGAGAGAATGCATAGACAGGATTTACATGAAATTAGACAACAAATTATATGGCTCCATCTGAGAAATACGAACATTTAATAAATGTTTTGAAAAATAGCTATTCCTTTCATCTTGCCAGTGCCTAAAAACTTTCCCACCATATTTCCTCTTTAGCGCTAAAAGCATTTGTTAAAATGTCAGTGTAATCTGGAAGGCCTAGCTCACAGGAATATCAGTCTTTAGACATTCTTCCATTTTTCCTCTTTTCTTTTCCTTATCAGGCCTCTGGCAAGACCTCAAGGGAATGTAGAGGGGAATAAAGAATGTTTTGATGGGGGGCAAAGAAGAGACAATTGGCAAAGATCCAGGGCACGGGGTGGTGCCAGAGAAGAGCTGTTCTGCAAAAGGCACCGCAGTGAGATCGGGGCGTGAGGATGGGAGGCGCAGAGAGGAGCCACATTTCAGTGTCTGCTTGTCTCCACCCACTTGCTGAGCCCATCTGCACTAGGTCAGGAATATCTAAGTAGCCTCAACTCCGCTTGCAGGTAGAATGGCAGAACAGCAGGCTTCTCCTCTCGCCCTGGCTCACCTGCCAGGTTCCTGTGAATGGATTAAACTGCATGCCTGTCTTCTCCTCCTGCTAAGATGAACTCTTCCCTGAACTGCTTTTTTTCCTGCTGACTTTCCTTCCTCCCCTCTTCCCAGGCCCCTGGAGCTATAACTTGTTGCTGAGTCTTGGCAGGGGCTTAGTGTCAATCCAGGCGCAAGTTTATGGATCCACACTGGGAAATCCACCCTGGAAAACACTGAATTGACTTTATTTTTCATTGATCCCACCGTTTCCAGGACATTTAAGTGAGCTTCATCTGAATTGTTTGATTACCATGTTTGGAAGGGAGTCCCAGAATTCACTAAATTTCTTAGGTTTGGTCTATTTGTTCTCAACTTTGCAGACTTCCATGAAGGTCACTGTTGAGACTCTATAATTTGCAGCTTATTTACCCCCAAATAATTTTTCAAAAGAAACAAGAAAACAAATAAACCTCTTTTCATTTGACCAGATAAGGATCAAATAATCACAGGACCCCACACGGCCAAGTCTCAGATTGGCAAAAGGATCAAAACAATATTGTCAAGCAAGCAAAAAGGAGTAAAAAAAAAAAAATTCAGAACCGTTTGCTCCTCTTTAAGACCATTAAGAATCCCACAGGGACTCTTCTTTATGAGACTCTTTTACTCTTCTGTTCTTCATGGCCAAAGTGACTGCTGGGACTTCCATTTCTCCTCCACCATTATCACCACACCCAGGTTCTCAGGACTCCCTGCCCTGAGAAATGCCCTCATGTTAACAGAAAGAAGCTCTGGAACATCTGGGAATAGCGTGTTCCCACTTGGCCTGCTTTTCTCATAAGAAGTTCTTCCATGACCTTGGCAGTGAGCATTTTTCACGTTTGTCATGAACTACTAACCACGGGCACAAATTAACATACAGCAACAATGGTTCAACTCATGGGAAGCGGACTTCAGCAGAGCAGAGCAGAGCGTCTGGGGCTCAGTGACTTTTGAGAAGGGAACGCTCTGGAAGGAGAGTAGGCAAAACATCCATCATTCCCATATCCACTCTGAAACAGGAGCAGGCCACAAATATTCAACAAGGGCTGAGGGGACCTGGGTAAGGAGGTCTGGAATCAACAGTCCAAAACAGGGGTCAGCCTGTGACATATCATATGGGTATATCCATGCTAAATCTGTTGAGCTCAAGCAATCCACAGGAACATATATATTTTTAATATTGGAAAGATAATGTGTAATTTAGCCCCTAAAAGGTGCAATAAGACAAGAAGGCCACCTTTTCAAGGTCCCCTCCTCCCCACTCCTCCTTACTACTCTTTTAACCACTTTTAAATGCATTCTTCTTCTTAGTAAACCAAAATGCTCAAAACTCTCCCATCCTAAGGAAAATGTCCTTTGAGGACTAGAAGGGTGGCTCAGTGGTAGAGTGCTTTCCTGGCACACACAAGTACCCAGTTTTAAACCGTAGCACCACATACACGCCACGTATTGGAGAAATAAGAACCAGACGAAAAAATAAATGACAATTGATTCTCTCTCTAACTTAAAAAAAAAGTCCTTTGACTCTCCCCTATGCCTCTTTAAAAAGTAGTTTAGATTCATTTTTCTTTTTTTATTAATGTTATTTGAAATAGACAATTCATAACTATATATTTATGGGGTATAAGGTGGTGTTTTGATATATATATAAACAAAGTGGAGTGATTAAATCAAGTTGATTCACATATCCATCACCTTGTTTACTTACCTTTTTTTATGTCGAGACTTTTGGAATGTACTCTCTTAGTTATTTTGAAATATGCAGCACATTATTACTGACTATAGTTGCCCTGCTGGCCAACAGATCCCAAAATATATTCATCCTGTCTATCTGAACTTTTGTCCCTTTTGACTCACAACTCCCTCTCCCCGACTTCCAGTCTCTGGTAACCATCATTCCTGCTTCTATGTGTTCAACTTTTTGAGATTCCATGTATAAGGGAAGGTCAGACAGTATTTGTTTTTCTGTGCCTGGCATATTTTGCTTGGCATAATGTCCTTCATGTTTGTCCGTTTGTTGCAGGCAACAATTTATTTTTTGAAGCTGTGTTCACACATCACATTTTCCTCCTTTGGAAATATACCCAGATGTGGCATTGATTGCTGGATCAATAGATTTTTTGCAACATGAATATTTTTTACTTCCATGATATCTATGGAATTCAGATAACTGGATCATTTTTAGTTTCTGGGTTTTCTGAGTTTTTTTTTCTTTTTCTTTTTTGGAGGAACCATACTGTTTTCTGAAATAACTACCAATTTACATTCCCACCAGTAACGTACAGATGTTCTCTTTCCTCCCCATCCTTACCAATCCATTACCTTTCCCTTTTTTGATAAAAGCGATTCTAACAGGTGTACTGTGATATCCCACTGCAATTTTCATTCATGTTCTTCTTATTCACAGTTTACTTCTCCATCCATTGCAGTTGGCAAAAGTCACCGAGGACATCTTTACCATCAGGTGCCATGGACACATCTCATTGTTCTTCTTCCTGAGCTCCTCACTTGCATTTATCTGACTTGTTAACTACTTCATCCTTCTTGGTACCCTGTTCCCTAGATGTCCACAATATTGCCATGTCTGCATCTTTCTGGTGTAGGTCCTCTGGCATGTCCTTCCTTGGTCTGCCCCTGAGGCAGGTGTTGACAATCTCTGAAGTTCCCTCCTATGGTTATTGCTCATATTATTCCGTGCACTCTCATTTCTCCATTCTTTGGCTATCTCCACCTATTTGTCAAAGTGATATTTTTAAAATACACAATGTGCTTCTTTCTTTCTTACTTAATCCCATCATTGCTAATTATAAGAAAAGTTGAAATTTCTTATCATGACTTATAAGGTTCTCCTTGCTCTTGAAGCAATAAGCTGTTTTTTTTTAACAAATGTTTGTTTGAGGGTGCTGATTCACCTCTCAAATGCTCCTTGAATGTGTTCCCACCTCTCCGGTGCCATCATTCATATCCCGGTCTTCATTCACCTAGCCTACCACCAGCTGATTGCCTTAATTCCAATCTTGGCCCTCCCAACTTCACATCCTCTTCCATTCCCCAAAAGATCTAAAATTTTTATTTTCCTCCACTTAAAAATATTTTAGTAGTCCTTATCTCTAGGATAAAATGCAAGCTTTGTTGGATAAAAGTTGTCTACAATCTGACTGTTGCCCATAGATCCAAACTCATGTACTTTTTTTGGTCTCAAATCCATGGATACAGAATACCTTGTGGTTTTCTAAATTTAACATGCTGATTTGTAACTTGGAATATCTGTTCTATGTTATTCACTACTCTGGGCCAGATTTCTCTGCTTTGATCCTTCATTGAACAGGATATAATCTCATCCTGCAGGATTTATACCAGGCAGCTCCTCCTCCAGGAAGCTTTCTCTGATCTCTAGGTTCAGTTAGGTGCCCTGATTCCTGTGTTCCAGGAGGCAAATGTCTAAGTGGTGATGTCTGGCCTGTTCTCAGTCCAGAAGAATCCATGGCTTATCAGCTATACAAAAATTCAGCAAGTTACTTAACTACCCTCTATCTGTCATTGGAAGTACTCAATAAATGTTTGGTTTTTGCTATTTTCGCTGGTAGCCATCCTCTCCAGTGTAGATGCACAGCCTGACTCCTTCTGTTCCAGGAATCTCTGGAAGAGTATAGCAGCCCTTCTCTGATCTTGATTGATCACTGTCTTCAAAAGCCATTAAGAGGTGTTGGAGCAAGAGAGCAATGTGAATTGCTCTGTTCTGGTTCTTGGAAGCGCTTTATACTCTGTTTTCTGAGGGTGGGGGAAGTGGGTGTGGGGACTTCTCATCCTCTTGCTTTCTCTGTGTAAGTGTTTATCCAGCCAAGACCTCTTGCTCCTCTCTGTGAAAGGAGAGCTATTGACTTCATATGTTTATCTGACCTGAAATGTTATTTATCCTGTATAATACAATGACTTGGGCTTTTATTAC
>PVKS010026976.1:0-28019 GCA_004027875.1 Aplodontia rufa | reverse complement strand
AGAGAGAGTTTGACTTCCTCTCTTCCTATTTTTATTCCTTTGATTTCTTTCTCTTGCCTAATTGCTCCTGCTAGGGTCTCAAGAACAATATTGAATAAAAGAGGTGAGAGCGGACAGCCTTGTCTTGTTCCCGACTTTAGTGGAAATGCTTTCAGCTTTTCTCCATTTAGTATTATACTAGCTGAGGGTTTAGCATATAGAGCCTTGACTAAGTTCAGAAATGGTCCTTTGAACCCCATCCTTTCTAGAGTTTTGAACATAAAAGGGTGCTGGATTTTATCAAAGGCCTTTTCTGCGTCCAATGAGATGATCATATGGTTTTTGTCCTTGATTCTGTTTAAGTGGTGGATTACGTTAATTGTTTTGCGTATGTTGAACCAGCCCTGCATTCCAGGAATAAAGCCCACTTGGTCATGATGGATTATTTCCTTAATAAGTTTTTGAGTACGGTTTGCTAGTACTTTGTTGAGGATTTTTGCATCCACATTCATAAGGGATATTGGTCTGTAGTTCTCTTTTCTTGATGTATCCTTGTCTGGTTTTGGTATCAGAGTTATGGTTGCTTCATAAAAAGTGGATGGGAGCATTCCCTACTTTTCAATTTCTTGGAATAACTTAGTAAGGAGAGGTGTTAGTTCCTCCTCAAAAGTGTGGTAAAAATCAGCGGAGAAGCCGTCTGGTCCTGGGCTTTTCTTCTTTGGTAGACTTTTAATTGCAATCTGGATTTCAGTGCCTGTGATTGGGCCATTTAGGACTTCAATATCTTCCTGGAATTCTGTCTTAATCCCAAGAAAAACCTCATGCACTTATGAGATAAATCTATATGGTCACATGACCTGTCCTTACTTGAACTATTAATGATAAGTTTTTTATTTCTTTCAATGAATCCACATTATAGAAATAATCCTATTTGTGTTATGCACAGGAAAATGCTATTTCAATAGCTTGCTAAATTTTTAACCTGATGCTTAATAAAGCAACATAATTCCTCTCAAAGAAAAAACACTGATGTTTCCTTTGGGAGCCAGGTTTATGAAATGCATGGCTATAGCCTTGTCTAGATTAAAAATAATGAGAAAAAGGGAATAAATTCTCTTGTTCTGCTTAAGTAAGTAATAATGTTTTACTCTTGAAAGACTAAAAGGAACATTTTGTTTAATTTTGGTTTGATCTGGCTTATTTGGGTTTGGTTATTTTGGTACAGGCCTTGGAAAAGTGAAGGACCAGGACTGAGTCTTTGGCTGATGGAAGAGAAGGGCCACGAAGACAGTACAGAAGAAAGTTTTCAGCAAGCAATTTCTGGTGATGAGAAACGGTTGACAAACAGGTAAAACAGTGAAGAATGATGTTCACTTAGAATTCCCTGTTATGTGTAATAATCCCCTAGTCTTTCCCCTAAATATTCAATTAAAAAAATGTTTTTGACATAATTAATTCTTGTTTTGGTCATGTTTTGGGCATAATGATAATAGGCCTTATAACCTCTTGCTTTGGGCAAACCAATATAGAGAAATGATGGTAACTAGGATGATATACAGGCAAGGGGTCACAGCAGACCAGAAAAAAAAAATTAACAGATGAATTAGGTGAGGATCTACCCACATTCCACCTAGAAGACTCTTCAAAATATCAGAGAGGTCCTGTACTTCCCACACTAAATGGCCTGAGGGGTCATTAGCCATTTTGTATACCAAAGCGGGATCAGGAACAATAGCTGAGGATGGAAATTTACTGTATTTTCAGATAATATTCATTTATAGTCAAGGAAATTGAGGTTCTGATAGCTTAAATAACTAGATCCTCTATCTAATAAATGATAGGGTCTTGATCTCGTGATTCCAGGTTCAGGACTCTTTCCAATGCATCAGGCCTCTCTAAATAATGCAATGAGTGTTAAATAATTTTAATCTTATAACTCTATCTATATCTAAATGTATTAACTTTTTATTAGTTACAGAAATAGTTTTATACTAGGACAAATCAATAATGGAATTTCTGTTGATTTAACTTTTAGTTCTGTTGAAAAGTATCTTAGGCAGTAACATAACTTTTCTATAAATAAAAAAGTTAAGAGAATTTGATTTAGAAAAGTTTTATAATCATGTTAATCATTATAATTTTTAAATAAATTATAGTGAATAATTATGTCAAAAAGAATCAGAGAATATAATTTCACTTTTAAAAAATAAATAATTTCTATTATTTTTTTACGTATGTAGGATAATTTACTAAATGGTAGTAAAGATTAGAAGTTGAAAGTAATTTTCTATTCTGTTATACCTAGACCCAAAGAAACTAAAATATGATCTTAGCCAGACCAATAGCAGAAGTTTGTACTACACCCCGGTAATACTCTTTTAAATTGAATAGGCAAAGAAAATTATGTCATAGTGTCTTTCAGATGAATAGCTAATACTCATGGAAAAAGTTTGCAAAAAAAGATCCATTATCTAAAGTTATACCAAGGATCATTTATGATTCAATATATATTCTGGGAAACTGATTTAAAAATGTTGTTATTGTTATTCTCTTCCAAAAAGCTCCACCAAAAACAAACTAACCTGCATTTCATACTAAGTCATGTAATCATGACAGGATTTTCCTCTCTACCAACCTCATGACTATGATTTAGTCTTCTCCTCCAGGTTAACCTAATTTCATCCCACAGATGCCACATGATTCAATCTCAGCTTCCAATTTCATTCATTTTATAAGCATTTATTAAGCACTTGCTATTTGCAGTAACTCCTGTCTATCAGGATTTGTCCTACATTTTCATTTTCAGTAGTTCTCCTTGGTCTTGTGGTATCATTTTTGCTGCATCCAGTATGTTGTTTTCCTTGTAATAATTACTAAGAAAGAGGGCTTCTTTAATAAATGGGAGTTAATTTAGAATTCATTTTTCTTTCTTAACTCAGCTATATTTTTTGCAAGTTATTTTTTATTGGTTCTTTTTTTAGGGATATATGACATAAGATTATACAATGGCATAATTATAAAAGCCTGTATTATAACTTGTTCTAATTCAGTCTCCAGTTTTTCCCCTTCCCCTCCCTTCCACCCACCCCATTTGTTTTTATATACATGACAATAGGAAATACACTGACATACTTATAAAGCTGGGAGTATACCTTGTTTGGATATAGTTCCCAGTATTTCCCCTTCCCCTCCTTCCCTCCCCTCTGTACTTGTTAGATATCCTTGACAATAGGATCAACATTGACATTTTTATAAAAACATGCTATATAAATTATTCTAGTTCAGTCCCCTGCCTACCACCCATCCCTCACTACCCTCTTCTCTTACCTCCACTCTACTGGTCTTTCTGTTATTTACTAATTGATATATATGTTTTAAACTTATTTACTCATTGATATATATGTTGATGAGATTCACTATGACATGTTCATATATGAACATAATAAAATTAAGTCTGATTCCTTTCATGAACTTTTCCTATTTAATTCCTCCTTCCTCCATTTCCTTCCCCTTTATCTATTCCTCTGTTCTTTTCCTTATTTCAGGTTAGCTTCCATATATCAGAGAGAACATTTGACCTTTGGTTTTTTGAGACTGGCTTATTTCACTTAGCATGATATCCTACAGTTCCATTAATTTGCCTGCAAATGACATAACATCATTCTTCCTTAAGGCTAATACTCCATTGTCTGTATATGCCACAATTTCTTTATCCATTCATCAGTTAAAGGCACCTTGCTTGGTTCCATAGCTTAGCTATTGTGAATTATGCTGCTATGAACATTGATGTGGCTGCATCACCATAGTATCATGCTGATTTTAGGTCCTTTGACTATATATTAAGAAGTGGGATAGCTGGGTCAAATGGTGGATCCATTCCTAATTTTTTGAGGAATCTCCATACTATTTTCCAAAATGGTTGCACTAGTTTGCAGTCCCACTAATTGTACCCTTTTCCCCACATCCTCAGCAATATTTATTGTTCTTTATATTCTTGTTTATTGCCATTATAACTGGAGTGAGGTGAAATCTCAGTGTAGTTTTAATTTACATTTCTCTAATTGCTAGAGATGTTGAACATTTTTTTCACTTTCTTGGATAGGGAGAATCAATAGTATCAAAATGGCCATGTTACCTAAAGTGAAATACAGATTCAATGCAATACCAATCAAAATTCCAATGACATTCTTCACAGAAATAGAAAAAGCAGTCATGAAATTCATTTGGAAAAATAAGAGATCCAAAATAGCCAAACCAATCCTTAGCAAGAAGAGCAAAGCAGGAAGAATCACAATACTGGATTTCAAATTATACTACGGAACTATAGTAACAAAAACAGCATGGTACTGGCACCAAAACAGACAAGAAGACCAATGGAATAGAAGACACAAAGACAAACCTGCACAATTACAGTTACCTCATCCTCAACAAAGGAGCCAAAAGTATAAATTGGAGAAAAGACAATCTTTCTTGGATAAATGGTGCGGGGAAAACTGGAAATCTATGTGTAGTAAAATGAAACCCTTTCCCTAACCCAGCACAAAACTCAACTCAAAGTGGATCAAAGACCCAGGAATTAGATCAGAAACCCTACACCTACTAGAACTTCTTAAACAAGTGCAAGAAGTAAAAAATCAATAAATGGGATGGCACCAAACTGAAAAACTTCCTCACAGCAAAGGAAACAACTGAGAATATGAAGAAAGACTCTACAGAATCGGACAAAAAACCTAATTGCCTCCTGCACCTCAGACAAGGCACTAATATCCAGGATATACAAAGAATTCAAAAAACTGAAAACCAGAGCTGGAGAAGTGGCTCAGTGGTTACAGCACTCATCTGGTATGTGCAAGGATGTAAGTTCGTACACCAGCACCACATACACAACAGAGTGTTGGAGCAACAAAAGCCACATGAAAAACTAAATAAAAATGATTCTCTCTTTCCCTCTCTCACTGAACCTCTCTCTCTTAAAAAATAAAAAATAACAAAACTTAAAACAAAAAAAAAACCCAAATAACCCAATCAATAAATGGGCAAAAGAACTAAACACTTCTCAAAAGAAGAAACTCAGCTATATTCTGTCTGGTCTCTGCTTACAACTTTTGTTAAATGACAAATTCTTGAAACTAGGAGATCATTTAGTATTAATCCTTTATATTTATATTCAAAGAAATTGGGACCTAGAGATATTAAGGTAACTCAAGGAACTTATTTATTCCTAGTGGAAAATAATACCTCTGCCCCAGTCATGGGTCAAAATTCTTTGTTTTATTTCTGATTGGGCTAAGATGGGTTAGCTCACCCTGATATACTTGGGCCTTAAATCCCTGAGTCAATTATCATTCATTCCATCTCTATTATGCAAAATTCCTTGTTGGTATACAATAGGGGGAATGTATGGAGATGAGCCAACAACAATGTATTGTTAATAGATATCATGATTTACAAGGAAAATGTGGGACATGTCTAACAGAGAAGAATCTAGAATATATACCGTAAGTTATATGCGAAAGTGGAAGGAAATGTTGTAATGAGCTGAGCATCAAGACTAAGTAATTTGCTAACCAACTGAGTATTATTGAAAGATTTTTTTTAACAACAAAGGGACATTGATCAAAAATTACCTTAACAAAAATTATCTGGAGACCATTTTCAGGTGGTTTAGAGTGAAGAGATCAGTTAAGTGCCCACTGTGTTATACTACATTAAATTCACTAAAGCTCTAAATTTTATGGAATCAATAGGAGGAAAATAAAGAGTAATAGAAACATGAGGAGGTAGAGTTACTTTTTGAGAGATTGGACTTAAGTAGGAAATGAAGGCAAAGTTGAAAATAACTCAGAAATCTGGGAAGGCAAGAGTGGGAGTGGACTGGAATGTATTGAGGAGGGAGATAATGAATTCAGTTTCAAAATTCTAAGGCATTCTATGGAGAGGTTCAGCAGGTAGTTAGAATTCAGGTCTGAGAGTTGGGGAGAGAGGTGAGAATTGAATCAATGGGAGCTTGTCAAGGAGAGTGAGAGATTAGAGGGAGATAAAAGAGGCCAAATACAAAACCTCAGGAAGTATCTGCATCTTGTGAACTAACACAGACTGGGAGTTAAGGAAGGTGGCTGAACAGGCAGAGAAGCAGAAGGACAACCAAAGTCACAGGGGCTTCCAGTGAGTGCTCCAGGATGAGGCTGTGAGGTAAAGCATGTCGTAACTGTGCAAAGGTTAAGCAGAAACAAGGGTGTGAAAAAGTCCATTTTCTCAGGTGACTCAAGGGTACCTGGAAACATTTAACAGACTTAGCCCCTCCACCTGAGCACGGTAGCCTTTAGATTTCCTCTTTGACAGAAACAGTGGCTTCATCTTTCATTGCTATTATGTACTGAATTATCTCACCAAATTCACAATGTTTTAACTCTAATCCCCAAAAAAGGTTTAGGGGAATTAATTAAGGTTAAATGAGGTATAAAAGTGGGACCATATCCAATGGGGTTGGTGTTACTATAAAGGAGGAAGAGCACAAAAGAGATTTCTCCCCCTACTTACTGTTGAGAACACAGGGAAAAAGTGACAACCAAAAAGAGAAACCTCACCATTCGCCAACAATGATGGCTCCTTGACCTCAGAATGATAACCTCTAGAACTGCACTGTGTTAGTCAACTTCACCACTGTGACCAGAAGACATAAGAACTATTAGAGGAAGAAAAGTTTACTTGGGTCTCATGGTATCAGAGATCTCTGTCCGTAGATGGCCCCAGGCCCAGAGTGAGGCAGAATATCATGGCAGAAAAGTGTGGCAGAGGAAAGCAGTGTGGAATATGGCACCAGGAAGCAGACAGAGAATAAACTCAGCTCACAAAATACGTACCCCAAAGGCATGCTCCTAATGACCAACCCCCTCCAGCCACCCCCTGCCTGCCATTAGTCACCAGGTACTCCACTAACTTAACTTTCAATTCACCACTAAATGTTCTTCATTGTCTCACACATGAGTTTTGGGGGATAACTAATATTTAAACCATAATATGTACAAAAATAAATTTCTGTTGTTTAAGGCACCCAGTCTTTGATGCTTTGTTGTGGTAATCAAACACACAAATACAACCATCAGTAATACCACAGTGTTTGATTTACTGATCCTGGAAAATCCCCCTCTCAGGAGTACTTCAACCACATTCTATCCCTGAGTCCTAATTTACTCAGAGGCATTGGATTAATAACATCTCTGAGCTTCAGTGGCAGCATCCAGAGAAAGAAGACACTGAGTGAACCATCTTGAGGTTCTTTTAGTTTTCCACTCTGTGATTCCGAGAGGCCATGTCAGTGTTGGGTGGTTAGTAAACACTGTCAAGCCCCCAAATATCGACAATATCAGCTCCATTAGAGAAAGGTGTTCAGAGAACTGGCCTAGAGGAATTTTTTAAATACTTTACTAGTGCAACAATTTTGTGATGCTTGATAAGGTTGTTGGAAGGCCCTGAGAAGGCTTAGTCAAAAAAAAAGTGTCATTCTGGAGAAAGGAAGTGTCATTCTGGAGAAACACCACTGAATTTTAAAAAGTGAATTGCAGCCTTCTCCTCCCCTTTTCCTTTGTAAACCATGATTAGGCCACACTTTGCTCGAGTTTCAGTAATGATACCTTATGCTCAACTCTGTGCATTCCGAAGAGTGGGCTCTAAAGTGCTTTACCAGCTCACGGAACTGAGACCTTCCCTAGCACGGAGTACTGCCAGGCCCCTTTTCTTGCCCCCCACCTCCATGGTTGGTTAACTAGCAGGAATTCTTTACAGGGCAGGGAGACTGGGTAGAGAGTTCTAACTGCATATTTTCACTGACACAAAAGCAAGACAGATCTGGGGGAAGAAGAGAAAAAAGCACTTCTCTCTTGCTTGGATATTTTCACCCAGGGTTTCTTCATTATAACTTCCTACCATTTAAATGAGCACAAAAATACTTTTCAAGAAAGGTTACACTTTTCCACCCCAGCTTTTGCTTTTCTAGTTATGTTGGCAGTGCACAAGGCAAATGAAATCACCATATTTGAAAGCAAATGAACTCATAGTAGATGAAATAGCAGCATTTGACAACCAAAAGTGAGGGCAGGCACTGTCCCAGGCTGACCCTCTTTCCTAGGGATGAGGAACAGCAAGGCCTTGCAAGAGCACTGATATTGAAGTCCGACAGTTTCTAGGATAGAAAATATACTGAATGCAAATCTGATGATGAAAAGCTATGCCAAGTCAGAGTTCTTCCCTTTAGTTGTGAATTTTCCTCTCTGGGGCACCCATTCTCATAGTCTGTGGTACCAGGACTTCTGTGTGGCTCAACTCATCTACAGTTAAGTTTTAAGATGTTTCCTATATTTGCATGCAATTTTGTGGTTTTTGAGGTATTTTCAAGCACTTTTTATTATTTTGTTTCCATGCGTATTTAATGAAGTTATTGTCCCATTTTATAGATGAAGAAAATTAAATGCAGAAAATTTAAATTATTTGGTCTAAATTACCAACCCATAAAACATTAATGGATCAATCTCAGAAGGAATGCAATTATATACAAACATTATAGTCCTATAAAATTTTAAGTAACATTCTAGCAAAATTTAATATATAGAAAATAAAAACATAAGCATACAACTCAATAATTACCCACAAAATTAACACACCAGTGTAGCCACCACACTGATTGAGAAAATGCTACTGGCACTTCAGAAGCTCTCTTTATTCTCGTTCCAGTCATGATTTACAGGAATCAATAACAGGGAAGGCTAAAAGCAAATAACAGGAAAAATTTCAGGAAAAGACTACAAATTACAATCTAAGAATTTTCTTGAAAAGTTGTTTAACATAGTGAAAAACTGAAAACATTCTAAATACCCAATTCCTATGCAATGGTTAAATAAATCATAATATTGTTATAAATCAAAATATTCATATTTCACCTCCAATTAAAATATAGAAGTGAAAAGAGCACTGTTTTCACACCAAGAACAAACAAGGTAAGTGGTAAGCTATAGTCACTGTTTAAAAAAAAAAAACTATTAAAGTCTGGAAAGAAAAACAAATAACTTAGATGAGCTAAATTCCAGATAGCCTGTTCTAGAAGAGAAGAGACATAACAGCTGTTTTCACCCTTGGCAGAGAGGTAGGAGGAAGAGGTCATCTTAAATAGGAATAAGGAGAAATAAACTACTTATTTTTTAGTTTTTAGTTTTAATAGCTGCATGTGAGCTATGATAAGAAGTGAGAATCCTGAGGAGTTCTGGTCATATAGTGAATCCATATCCACTTATCAGCTCTTTGCTTCTAGCCTTCTCATAGTGAATAGTTTAGTACACACTAACAGACAGGGGAAGGGCGGGAGAGCTCAGGAAAATCCTCCATGAAGCACATGGTAAATTCTTCAAGACAGAGCCATACTCAAAGCCAGAGATAAGAAACCCTTCCGGGTAGATTAGCCAAGCCCTCATTAAGCACATCACACTAACCTCCTAAGTTTAGGGACAGGGAAAGAGGAAAGAGTGCTCCCTAAGTTCAGAAAAAGAAATAGAAAAGGAAACTCTCTAGTGACCCAAAAAATCTTGCATACAGGTAGGAAAGCAGAGAAATCAATCACAGTTCAGATATCTGATGCCCATCCTGTAAGCAAGAAGAAATCTCTAGAATCTTAACATATTCAGATCTCATAGCTATTAAAAGTCATAATCCTAGGAGCCGGAGCAGTGGTTTGGCGGTTACAGCTCTTGACAGCCATGTGCGAGTACGTGAGTTCAAACCCCAGCACCACGTACACAATGAAATCTCAGAGCAATGAAAGCCACGTGAAAAACTAAATAAAATTGATTTTCTTTCTCTCTCTCTCTCACTGCCCCTCTCTCTTTAGGGAAAAAAATTCCTAATCCTGTCCTCAAAACATTGAAGTCAAATTTAACTAAAACTGCAACAAAGTCCAGGTGTTCCACAACTACTGAGTACATTCTCATTCTAGGGATCTGATGGACCTCAGGTCCTACAGAAAAAAGAATCTGTACTTTTCTCTATAAGTTACTTCAGTCTCTACCATTTTTTTGTTGTTGTTGTTATAATATCCATCATATAAAGGCACATAAAGAAAAACAAATCTGACCTGTGGTTAAGAGAAGAAATAGTCAACAGAAAGAGGCCCCCAAATGACTCATATTTGGAATTACAAGAGAAGAGCTTTAAATTACATATATTTGTTTTTGTTCAAAATCAATATATATGCAATTTATTTTAAAGTTCTTTATGTGTATGTGTATAATATATATGTGGATCTATCTATCTTGGGGGAGACAATAAAAGATGGGAATTTCAGGATTAAGATTATAAAAAAATCAAACATAAATGCCAGAAATAAAAAAGTATAATGATAAAAATGAAATTTATTTTAAGGACTAAATAACAGATAACACACAGAAGAGGAAAGAATCATTGCACTTGAAAACAGGACAATAGAAATTATCCAAACTGAAATATGGAAGAAAAAGTAAAACAGACTGAGTATCTGAGATCCACTGGACAAAATCAAACCTCAAATATAAGGATAGTTTTGTATCTACATAAAAGATGATAGAACTTCCAACAAAATCACACAGAAGAAAATCTTAAGAGAAAAGTTAATGGGATATATAATTCTTGCTACCCTGAACCAGGAGGTCAACCTGTTCCAAAAAAATTCAAAGGACCAGCAATGGGCTACCTACCTGCTTTGTTGAAAATGAACAGAAGGGACTGGTTAGATATCCTGTGCTCCCAAGGTAAGGAATGCTACAGAATTCCCATAAGAGGGGCAAAGAGAGTTGTCCAACATAATTTCTATAGCAACACTAAATATGTGTTATTAGCTTAGTATATTCCATATAGAGCTCTCTTCCTTTAAAGCAGGTAAGCTCTGCGCCTGTCCAATTTGAATGTGGGTGTATATCACCCAGCAGAATTGGCTGCCATTTCCAGTTGGCTCTCTTGTATTATAGCAGACAAGTTGCAATGCCTATAAGTGACACTTGGAAAAGTCACCAGACTAAATCCACCAAGGCAACAAAGTCCTGTAACAATCACCTTTGAGATTCTGTGTGTGTGTGTGTGTGTGTGTGTGTGTGTGTGTGTGTGTGTTTATTGGTTCAGCATCATCTTACATAATGAAGGGATTCACTGGTTCAAATTCATACATGCATACATATTGACAGAGTTGCTTAAACCCAATCCTTGTCCAGGATCTCTACCCTTTCCCCCATTCCCCAATCTCGTGACTTCTCTGTAGTTCCCCCAAATTACAGATATAAATGTCCATATACATGTAACTTAAATACTGAAATTACTAGATTACTTGTGTGTTTTTAAGTAAATGTATATTGAGGCCTTCCTAACTACAAGATAGTACTAAATGTTTTGGGAGTACATGGACATAAACATTGCTCTCAAAGAAAAAAATATGTGATTGGATGTAATAACTAATTTATCTGGTTGTTTAGGAAAAAAAGAGACTATTTGGCTTGGGATTACTTTATAAGTGTGATAGTTAGCTGGGGTCAGGGTGGGGAACAGGTAGGAAATCACAGAAGGTTTAATAGAAAAGTTGGCATTTCATCTAAATTAGAAACTGATAGGTTAGCAAGAATGCAATGGATGGATAAAGGAAAAGATATTCCTAGAAAGGGCAGAAGAAAGCAATAAGATATCTTGGAAGCAGAGTGAGCTGTGGCATGAGACATATCAAACTTCAGATCACTAAACCACTACCTCATATTATATGACCTAGACAAATTATCTTACTCCTTTCAATCTCAATTTCATCATTTCTAACATGGGAGAAACAGCCCTAAGTCACACGCCTGGCACAACACCCCATAATGGATAGTAGAGGTTGCTGTTAGTCCTGAAGAAAGTGAGATGTGGGGCTTGTGGAGGTGCATAGAAGGGAGCATAAAAAAAGACAAATAGATGAGGGGGGAAGGACATGGAAAAACCAAATGTATCCAGCTCACACAGCACACTGAAGATCTGGTGAAACAGAGTTTACCATCCTACTCCACAGTCAATGGCAATATGTGGAAGGTTTTCAGCAGGATTGGAGCTCTGCTTCAAGAGAATTAATCTGCAAGTTTTTAAATTATTGTGTAGGATAGTTTAGCTTCTTCCTGTCTAGAACCAGAATCCAAAGTCACATTCTTACAAGAAAAAGGCAGATCAAACAGACCAGTGGTGTAGACTGGTAAAGCATCTGCAATAAAAGAAAGAAAACCCAAACCCAAACCAGGGATTGCCTACCTAGCACCAGAGTCAGCATTTCCATGTAGGATCACCAAGATATGCATCAGTTTGAAAAATGTGGAATCTTAGGTGTCATTTCCTGGTTTCTTTTTTTTATGTTGGACACATGTTTATAAACATCATTAATGGACCATTTGATCCATTGATGGGAGTGATCAGTCTGGCCATCACCAATTTGAGGCCTCTGGCCTGGAGCCTCCCATGTCTGAAAAGAATCTACCATTGTTGTTTTGGTTGTTGATATTTTCAAAAAAAAAAAAAAAAAAAAACAGAAGAAGAAATCTGCCCTCAAAAGGGAATTCAAATCCATACTTAAAGGGAACAGAGAAATGACTGATACCTTTAGAATGGCAGTCTTTTCCTGTTTCTAGTCATCATTTGAAAATAATTTTGGGTTCCAGGCTTAACCAGAAAGCCCGTTATTAATTTCAACATTTTCACCTCTAAAATTTGGGGACCTGAAATAGAATTTTGCAACCAGAGTATGGGATTTTTCATTTTTTTGTTTTTTTTTTTCTGTTTCTAATAACTTGACCCTATATGCTTACTTCTTTGTGGTTTTTAAGAAAGGTTAATCCTGGGATGATTTTGAGAATTCCCCAGAACTTCAGAACATAGTCATGTGTTATCAGAGTTTTGTCTCCCTCTCCCCCAAGATGTAATAAGAATAGAGCTAGCTTTCACTGAGTGATAAACCCCATTATATTCACTAATGACAATCAAGAGGAAAGCATTTTCACAAGTCCATTTTCCCAGATGAACAGCAGTGGCTCAAGTAAGATAACTGGCTTGCTTGAAGTTTTATACTAGTTAAGCAACAGAATGGGATTCCAGGATTTGAACTCTTTCCACTATCCTAAGATGTTTTATTTACAGAAGACACACATATGGGGACATTAAAGTGGAAATTTCACTGAAGCCTCATAATCTAATAGCTCTTTACATTCCACAGTGAGGTATCAGATGTATGTACAAATTTTAAAAAGTCTAATAGACCCTATTCTTGTTTACAAGTAATTGTTGCTCCATCCTAGGAGAAGATATATATACTCAGCCTCAATGACATTGGGCTTGTATGCGTGGCTTGCTAGTAAAATGAAATGTGGGCAAAAAAAAATCATATCTCATGTCTAGGCAGAGGCTTTTAAAGTCCATAAGTGCTTTGCCATCTTCCTTTTTACTATGCGTCACAATAACTGATGATAATTCAGAGAGAAGCACACTGTCAGTCTGGGTCCTGGGATGGGGAATAGAACACAACTGACCCTGAAGTATATGTGTTACTAATAAGAAACATCCTTGGTTGTCATGAGCCAATGAAATGTGGAGATCATTCATTACTGCAGCACAAACTGCCTGTACAGAAGATAATCAAAAGCTTGTCAAACAATTCAAGCTCTACATCATGGGTACAAATAGTCAAAATTGAAGACACAGATGGCATTCATGGAGATGACTTTTACAAAGGACAGTGCGCTATGAGTCTCTCCCTCTTGAGGAAACATAATGGATACCTGTCCCTTACTCTAAATCTATTGAGAAGATCTTCAACAGGACTACTCAGAAAGATGACGAGTGTCCGACTCCCATGGAAAAACCTAAAAGTCAAGAGATGAGCCAGCCCACTCCTAACGGGGGGAGTAAAGTCAAGGTTGCTGCTTTGTGAATATCATCCCATAACTTTCACAGACATTGAGGTAAAGAGGGTACAAATGTCCCAGAGGTCAAAGGCAGCCAGAGTGGAAGAAACTAGTGTCTCAAGGAGGGAATGGATCTTACTAGGAGAAACAGAGAGTAAAATGCTGGATTCCAGGGGCTAAAGGAACAGCAATGAGGAATGAGTTAGACTAGAGGTAGATCCCTCAAACAACCTACTAAAATACCTTACACATGAAAAAATTTACTTCAAAATCTCCTAAGACCAAAAAAGAATAGCATCAACCCACAGTGGTCTTGAGGAACTTAGAACTTTCCCATTCTTATTTCTTTCCACACTTTTCAGCCTCTCCCCCACTAAGCCTGGACAGATACAAAATGTTCATTAGCAAATGTGGGAAGGGAAAGGGAGAGCTTCAAAGTAAGACAGGAGAGAAGAGGCTAGCATCTTTTCTTTCCACCTAAGGGAGGGGAAAGTACTTACCTTTAAATCCAGTTGGAAATGTGGATGATTTCATGGGGTTACTTTCATATCTGCTTGAGACTACTGATAATACCTGGAGTAGCCAGAAAATTCTTGGGGATGCCTGAGTTTACATCCAGAGAACAAAGAAGGAAACCAACAAAATTAAGTTAACCAAACTGCTTGATCACATCCTTCAAGCAATATTTGTTTAAGACACAAGTTGTGGGGCTGGAATGGTGGCTAAATAGTTTATAGCCCTTGCCCAGCATGCATGAGTACACGGGTTCAAACCCCAGCACCCACGTACACAAGTAATGTCAGAGTAATGAAAGCCATGTGAAAAACTCAATAAAAATTGATTCTCTTTCCTTTTCTCTCTCTCACCGTCCTTCTCTCTTAAAAAAAAAAAAAAGACACAGGTTCTGTAGACTATAATCCAGTATCCAGAAATTATAAATTAATTCCTAAGTCAGAGAGAGGGGAAAAATCCGTGATTCTGAAATGAAGACTACCTTTTGGCTAATCGATCCTGATTCCAGAAGGAAGAGAGAAATAGTTCTAATCTTTTTGAGAATCAGATCCTCGTTTCCTACAAAGCATACAGATGGAAATAACAGTGAAAATAAAAAGAAATAATCAAAGGGAAATAAAACTGTTTGACTTGGCTCTGGTATATAGCTATGTGAACAAATATCCTTATAGACATCACTTTAATTCTTCTTTTGAGGGAATTAAAAATGATAATCCTGTTATATCTCAAGATCTAGGATCACATTAAACACACACACACACACACACATACACACACATACACACACACAGTCTCAGCTTCATGTTTGTAGAGGATACCATGCTGGAGATGGCTGTCCAGAACTAAGCTTAGCCCCTACCCAAGATTTGAAGGATCCGTGACCCTGTCAGCAGTAGATGCTGTGTTCTGACTATTCACCCTAACAGTCTGACCTTCAATCAACCATCTGTGATGAATGCATCCTGGGCTCATAGACAGGGACCCAGCTAAGGCATTTATTCCCAGAAGGAGATATTCTAATGTCACAGCCCAGCAGTCCTGGTGAGCAGGCACTGGGCCACCTCAGTGACCCTATGTTTTAGAAAGGAGGACAGTATGTGTGATGGCTAGTCCCTTAGGAACGTGCACAGGCCACAAATATTACATCAACTCTTTCTATTTAACCCCACTTAGCTCTCTCTCCATGAGACTCTCCAGTAATCATTTTGTTCACTTAGAATGGTGAGAAAAAAATGTACTTGAAAAACGAGGCTATTATAGGCTCTGAGATCACTAAAACCATATTTGCAACAGAGCAATTCCAGCCATAATACAAAGGATTAAGAGTACACAGAAGGTGCTGCAACTACTTAGATCCAAGCCCCCCAAAAAAACTAATCTGCTCTTGGAATGACAGATCCTGCTCTGTGGAGGAAATGCTTGGAATCCTTAAATCCTCTAAACTAGAACCCTATCATGATCCATAAGAGTCCTGGCAATTCTAAACACTTTATCTCCAATATGTTAGGCAGTGAGGAAACCAGATGTGCGGAGGAGGATGGACAGTTTGCATCTCTGACTACCCTCTTAACTATCAGTCACCATGCATTTATTAAACATCTACTAGATCTAGGATACCAAAGTAAAGGCAACCATACTCTCAACGAGCTTATAACCTAGCGGAAGAAATAATACACATGCACAAAGATTGCCATGCAAGGGAGAATATGTTTTACATCTTAGAAGTATAAATTGTGAGGTCTTCAAAGATAAATGGAGTTTTGACACACAGAAAAGGATGATAAAGTGTTTCAGGCAGAGGAAACAACTCACCAGAGGTAGAAAAGAACAGGATTTGTTCAGAAGACAGTCTGTAGCCAGTGGGTGGGGCTAGAATTGCATAGGGAAGATTGGACTTTCCTAAAACCAGAATTGAGATAAGAATTTCCGTTCAGATCAATTATTTTGCAGTGAGTCCAGGAAATTCAAGTGAGGGAGTAATAAAATCATCTACGAGAAGTTCAGAAAGCAAATGAAGGGGGAGTTGACAGGTGGGTTGCCACTGTGGGCAAATGGAACGCATTCCTACTGGAGACCTAGCAGAGAGTGAAAACAATTCAGACTGGTCTTCCCAAGGGATGAGAAGCTGGGGTCGTTATGCACCAACTCCCATCTGTCTTTGGTCTAGTGTTGCTGCTTCCCCAGTGTTAAGGCCTAGAAAGCCCCTAGAAAGCAATTGCATAGAGTGCTGTCTGCTGAAGCTACAGGTGTATCTCTGGGAGAAGCCACTGTGAGCATCAACAAACTCTTTGTTGTTTGTTTTGTGGTACCAGGGAGTGAACCCAGAAGTACTGAGCCACATCCCCTGGCTTTTTATTTTTTATTTTTATTTCTTGCTTAGGTTCTCACTAACTTGCTGAGGCTGGCTTTGAACTTGCAATCCTCCTGCCTCAGCCTCCTGAGCTGCTGGGATTACAGGCATGCACTATCACACCTGGCTAGATAACACACCAAATTCTGAGGCAACCTCAAAGACCCTGATTTCTACTTATTTGAATTCTAATCAGTAAATATTTTGGAGCCCTAGGCAATGTGAAAGAAGAAAAATGCTGATTATGTCTCCTCCCTTGATAAGCACAGTCCTTGAGTAAGGAACCTGGAGTTTATTGTCCAATGAATAGCCACTAAAGATTTATGAGGAGATGAGTAATTGACAGACCTAGTCTCCTGGTGATGCATGCCATGCACTGATAGCATAGGAAGGCCCTTCAATATAAGACACAGCAGAGTAGGGATAACAGAAAACAGGACATGGGACATGAGCATGTGCATGTGTATAAGAAGTGGAGACTTAATATTGACAGGATGAAATGAAACCGGCACAACGTGACCACTGACTGGATATAACAAATAAAGGTGAGGAAGGATGCAGGAAACACCCATTTTTTTAGCCTTGGGGAAATGCTGATTAGCATGAGCAAAAACAAAGAAATCAGAAGAGTGGAATGTAAGAAGAAGAAATACTGCTTTTCTCCTATCTGAACTTGAACTCAGCATTCAGATCACCGACCTACCTGCCCCTGGATCTGCACTCTCAGATGCTCACTGTTAGAGCCATTTCCAGGTCTTTTCCAGGTGTTCTGTGTCCACAGAAGCAGAGGCAGGCATTGGGAGTTTAAGCCATGTATGTTGTCATCAGCTCTTGATAAACTCCAGGCTGATATTTTGTTTGCTTGCTTTAATTTTATTTCTTTTTGTTTGATGGGGGCTTTTTGTTTGTTTGTTATTTTGCTAGGATGGTCTTTGGTCCCACAGAAACAAGTCTGTTCCCACATATGAGACCAATCTGACCCGGACAGAACATAAACCTTCTCCCCAAAACAGAGGTTAATGCCAAAGCAAGGGAGAGCACAGGTGTTAAAACCCTAAAAATAGGGAGCCTTCCTTCTAAAGCGGCACCACAGGCAGCTCTCACATGGGTGTCTGTCAGCATACACAGCACGGATGGAATTTCTTGCTACTACGTGAACCACAAATGCCTCTGAAAGAATGTTAGAGCCCCTCCTCCTCTCTGAAGTTTCTTGATGCTGTTTGATAGTAGGAAGTAAAACAGGAGCTGAAGAGCTACCCCCTAAAAGTTTTATTTCAGAAACGCTAATAAGTAACCAATAGCGTTAGGAGTTGGATTCAGAGCAACTGTGATTTTTTAACTTTTTCTCTCAAGCAGAGAGGTATATCCAGAGGATTTTGTCTATGGGATCTTCTGGGGAAACCAAAATCACAGTGCAGAGCACTGAAATACCCCCCATTTCTACCACAGTGTAGCCTGATACCGACACAGTAGACCCCAGGGTCAAACCACAGCCCCAAACAACCGCTGAGCATTTAGAAGCTGGGGGTGAATAACCTGCACTGGGAATGAAGGAATCTCGACAACTGGACAGAGGATAGCCTGAGGGAATTCACAGGGGTTGATGAAACCCCTTCGGGGTGCCAGTAGGATACTGAGTCCTACTCTGGGCCCCTGTCCTAGAGGCAGCCAGCCAAACTCAGCCTATGTGCACTTTCTTTCTCCAAGACCAGTTTAATTCCTGCTGGGCGGGCTGTGACCAGAGCCAAGAGTGCCACCTACAGACACTTTCATGGTAAATATTCATTGGAAAACAAGAAAGCCATGCATAATAATTGTGTGAAATCCTAGGAGATCTCAAAGCGTCAAGGGTAAAGGGTGGGGAGGGATGTATACACTAGACAGGAAATAGGGAACAAAATTTAATGACAGATATTCTGGGATGGAAGGTCACTGAGAGAATGCTGGAGACATCAACAGCATATAGAATTGAGAAGTCTGCAAAGAGGAAAAGTGCATCCCCTTCCCCCCAACCCCCCACACACGGAGCAGGAGCAGAACTCGCTCTCCCTCTTTTCTACCAACATCAGACACCTCCTTGAGGTCTGGGCAGTGTGTGGACAGTTTGTGACAAGTAGTCACAGAAGTGTTACTTCACTGCTTCTTAGGAATTTACTGAGACTTCCAGTAAAGAGAGTGACAAAGTGACTGATCCCTCCCCTGCCTGTCCCTGGCTAGCATGGTGCCCAACAATACCAACCCCTGCCTAAGACTCACCTGTTCACTGAGGAGCAGCTGCTAATTTTCTCAAGATTCGAGTGGTATGAAATGAGGTCTTGTCTGAGAAGAACACTGGGTTTCAAACCTTGGAACATCCAGGCCTCCCTCCATGCTTTTTCTTCCATGTATTTTAAATAGCGTTCAGTCCAAAGGAGTAATTTTCTCATGGAAGAATTGTGCACTGGCAAGGGCTGTAGCTCAGTGCAGAGCACTTGCCTAGCATGCACCAGGCGCTGGGTTCAATCCTTAGCACTGCATAAAAGTAAATAAAATAATTTTCCATCTACAGCTAAAAAAATATTTTAAAAAAGAAGTCTGAGCTGGGTTGAGAAGTTACTTTAGAGCATAGATCCTCTTCCAAATCTTTAAATTTTAATCACATAAAATTTACCAATGTACACTTACATCACAAGTACTAAAAATCAACCCTGCCTTTTTAAGTGGAATAATGAGAACCAGAAAAGAAGAATTTAGTGGAAAGTTTAGCTCTACCGCCTTCAAAGCAAGGGCAAGTCATCTGTAAAACAAGTTTTCTTATCTCAGTTTCCTTATCTGTAAAACAAGAAAAAATAACTCCTCCATAGGGTGTGCTACAGACTTAAATGTTATAATTTTCTTAAAGTAAATCCAGTGCCTCACACATAGTAGGTTCTCAATAAATGTCGATTCTCTTCCCTTGATTCTTTTCCTTTCAGTTCAAATCAGAACAATAAGTAATTTCTGAGCTGGTTTGTTTAGATTTCACAGCATTCCAGGTAGCCTCATCCAATGTACAAAGGTCAGATTTTCCCTTATTAGCAGAAGGTTATTACATTAATTAAACATTTTCTCAGGCTTGTCAGTGACATCTTAATTTAAGCCAAGCTTTCCCCACTTCAAATAGCTTTCAGAAAAATGGAGACGAGGAAAACAGTGTTCTCTATCAAAGGTCCACAATTCAGCAGGTACCAGCTTTTCTTAATGAAAATAAGTACCAAGACAGTGCATAGAAGGAAAACATTTTCCAGAAACTCTAATGCACCAGAGGGGCTAAGGGGAAAGTGAGTTATAATCATGCTGTTGATTCTTTTTCACTTTTATTTCTCCTGAGAGTGGAGTTCATTTTCCCTGCTCCCAATACAATGACACCATAGTAGACACATGTATATTTTTAGAAGAACAGGATTATTGTTGACCTAGTACATATGCTGCTTTTTATCATCCAAGTCAGGCTTGGGTGATGGGCTCAATTCAACAGAGAGGTGATGGCTAGACAAAGAGGACATTTCCTGATGTGTAGGCAAATAATCAAACAGGGAGATTATCCAAAATGTCATCAATGTGTACAGTTACTTATCTTCTTGAGTTAGGAAGGAAGGGAAATTCTTCAGTCTCTCTCTCTCTCATTGAATGGATCTTTTGTTTCCTTCCTTCCACCCCTTTCAAAATCTTAGAGTGACCCCAACACACCCAGTGAAGTCAGACCATATGCCTTGGTACATGCAGATTCTGAAGGATGATGTGGGAGGGAAAAAGCACTGTGAGGAAATTTATGTTCTATCCTCAAAGACCAAGCAGGCAGACTAAGATGAGGATGAAATAAGAAACATTGTTCTCAGCCAAGGTTCCTTTTTTCTGATCATACAAGCGTGACTGAAAACAGTGTGTGACCCCCTCTGTTCTCTAAAATGACATTTATTTCCAGTCTTTCATGGGAAGTTGTGGTCAAAAGGAGATTAGGGTAGAAACACCAAAGTTGATTCCAAGGACAGGCTTGATCAAAGAGTCGTTGCTTGGGGTATGGCCTATAGCCCTGCACCTGAGACACTGTGGCAACCAACTCAAGGCATGGCCAACGTACTTATGCTGTCAGTATCTCCAGCTGTGGCTAATGGGATACAGGAAGAAAGAGGAGACTTTTATAACTAACCCATGGAATCTGTATTCACAAGAAGCTTGAGACTGGACCTTAGAGGCAAATGGTTTCCACCTAGTATTCCAAACATTCATTTGTTGAGAACTGAGTATAATTTCCCCCATGGAAATATTTTTATTTGTTAAGTTTAATAATATATAAGTCCTCATAATCCATGTTGTCTGAGAAGCAGGAGCAATGGCAGGACTCCATTGTTCTTAAGCTGGGTACTATGGTCTAAATAGTTTTGTACCCCCCATATTCATTTTAAAACCTAATCAGCAATGCAATAGTATTAAGAAGTAGAGCATTTAGGAGGTGATTAGCCATAAGGGTAGAACCTTCATGAATGAAATTAGACCCCCTACTAAAGAGGATCAAGGGAGCTTGTTCACCTCATCCATGTGAGGACAAATGGAAGACACCATCTGTAAGAAACAGAGCCTTACTAGACACTGCATCTGCTCGGTGTCTTGATGTTGGATTTTCCAGCCTTCAGAACTATGAACAATAATTTTTCTGTTTGTAGAATTCCCATTCTAAGGAATTTTGTTACAGTTAAAACATTGGGATACCACTCAGGTGCTCCTTGGTGTAAGCCAAGATGTACAAGGGATACCAGTTACAGTATACAGACTTTTAAAGTTCCTTGTACTTGATAAGTCATTTCAAATATAATTTGTATAAAAGTATACAGAATTAATTCATATAAATCTTTAAAATCAAGATGTACACAAAAGCTTTAAATGATACACAACCCTGCAATTATTTTGTATAAATTTGCATTGTTTGAGTTGCTTTTTTATAATAAGGGTGACTACATTTATTTGGGGAAAGGTGTTTTTTTAAACCAATCAAGCATACAATCTTTAAGAAATCTCTCACTTGGCAAATTTAGGCAATGTACCAAGACAGTTGATTCACCAATTCACATTCAGGTCTTTTCATGTGCAAGCCTAAGGAATACTCACGTGAAAGTACCCTGAAGCGGTGGATTAGAGGTTATGGCGCTTTCCCAGCATACGCAGGTGCACGAGTTCAAACCCCAGCACCCACTTACACAGCTGAGTGTCAGAGCAACGAAAGTCATGTGAAAAACTCAACAAAAATTGATTTTCTCTCTCTCTCTCTCTCTAAAAAAAAAAAAAACCCTGGACTAGAGCCAAGGTTCAGAAGACCTGCGCTCAAGACCCAATTTCACCACAATACTGGATATTTCTATTAATGGCTCATTCATCTAATGAACCTATTTAAATAATTAGTATGTGCTGTACTGTAAACTAGGGATGTTCTTTTTCTGTAAAATAGGGCAGGCAATATTAGCATAGAGTCGTATTAAGGTCAAATTTGAAATTATACACAAAAATATCTCATAATTACAGTTCTATACAAATATAGGATACTATATCTTTGCTCTGCTACGTCATGGCTTAGATTTTTTTCTAAGTTAACCTTTCAACCTAACCAATATTTATAATATTGTTTCCATACTTGGTGCACTATGCAAGAACACCAAAGAACAGATTTCCCTCTCCTTGTGTTTTCTTCCTCCTTTAACCACTCTGCTTCCTCTCACATATCGACCTATGGGGCTGGCCAGCCAAGGATAGACAGAATGAGGTCATATCATGAACAACTTTATCTTCCTATTTCAGACACAATAATCGCTCACCAACTTTTAGAATCAAAAAAAGAGTATATCAGTTCAAAGGACCCTTCTAATCTTCTAGGCCCCCTGATAAAACCATTATTTTTTCAGTTTATCACAGACTAAGTCTTCAATTATAAAAAGACACTCATACATTTCTAAGTTAACCTTTGAACCTAACCAATATTTATAATATTGTTTGCAAGTCACTACATGAGCAGTTCTGAGGAACAGAGAATTTAAAACAAACAGAAACAAGTCTTTCTCACAAACATGTGCCATTCTCATCTGGAATTAAGACAGCCCTGAGTCTTGCAGGAAGTTCTCAGCTGGCTGCTCAGACGCACATTTCAGGACAAGGTAAGCTATGCAGTGTTCTTGAAGGAGCTCAGCCTTTGCACCATGCAAAAAAAAAGTCACTTTGCAATGAGAGTAGAAAAGGGGGAAAGGGAAGTGAAAGTAGAGCAACTTTCAAACCAAAGAAAATGGTGGTTTCATGTCAAACTTTTTCAAAAATTGGAAGTTAGAGCCACACTGGAACGAACTGTTGTAGAGAATGGAAACACAGTCGATGTATCTGGTTGAAACCCACCATTCAAAAAGACTGAATGCAGATAATCTTCCTTAGGGCTACAGAAAATCACAGAGCTTTTAAACCAGTTTTTGTTCGTCTGTTTGTTTAATTCTTAGAAGGGTTGTGGTCTAATTGAAAAAAGCTTTGACAAAAGCATCTAGAAGCAAAGGAACCAATGTCATGGTTGTTTAATTAATTCAAAAAAGAATTAAGAGACTACATCCGGTCCACATCTACACATGGCCATGGAAACAAGCCTTTGTTTTCAAATGAACACACATGTACTAAGCACCTGCTATGTCTGAAACACTAGATAGGTGCTCAGGGGACTGAAATAAGGGTACATAACTCCTGAGATCTGCTTGTTCACTATTGTGAAAACAAATGCCTACATTAATTCCCTTCTGAAAAACTTTCAGAAACAGCTTTGCAGAAGGAACTTTATGTTAAGAGGTACTGAAGATGTTAATAGAAATACATAGTAAGTAGAGATTAATTCTTTGAGATCTGAGAAAGCAACTTGAAGGAGAAATTTTTTAACATGATAAAATACCCAGCCACAAAGGAAATGGAAGAAAGAGGAAGGGAAGAGAAAGAAATTAACAAAACATGCTTGCATTAAGTTTTATACCATGTTTATTTTGTATGTATCTGCACAATTTCCCTTAGGTTAACTAATCTGGAAGGAGTTTAGCAGATTCTATCGGTTCCCTCTTCAACATTCATTCCCTTTCAGTTTAATTCAAGGGGCCACCTGTGTATTTCCTTGGATTTTTTAAGACAGACTAGCCCCCTTGTGATCCACAAAGGTAAATCCTGATGGTCCAAGCCTATTACAGTTGCTTTAAACCTCCACCTATTGGTGGTTGATTTGGAGAATGAGCAAGCGAAACGATTCTGGCCAATGATGCTAAAAACCTCCAGGAAAGATTTCCCTGATCAACCCAAGGAAGAGAGCATGCTTTTGTCTTCTCTTTCTGGAAACCATCTTATTTGGATGTAGTGCCTACAGTTGCCGGTGCAGTGTTAGCACAGCAGAGTGGGAAAATACAAGGAGGCTGATTTCCTAATGATTGCACCTCTGAACTGACCAGCCTGGTCCCCTGCTTGCCCACTTCATGCTTTGTGAGAAAAGATATTTCCTTTCTGCTTTAGCCAGCTGCTTCAGGGTTCTGTTACTTGTGCAGAGGGAATCCTAACCTACAACGGGAGGAGAATACTGTATCTTTACTCTGCTCTGGCTGGGAAGTAGGCATAGATGGATCATTATCATCAGATTTTGCATCAGTCCTACAATGCTTCTCACTGGGGCCCAGATTGGGTTCTGATGGGAGTTTCCTGTACTCACCTCCACAGGTTCTTACATGTAGTTAGCCTACTGGGTCAGAGATCAGATTTGGTAGAAGCTCACACTGGATTCAGCTGGTACTGAGATTAGGCAGGAAGAAGTCAACTGGTGGGAAAATTTAGTGGAAAAGAAGTGGAGAGGATGACCAGAACTATGTCACAAGTTAATAAACTAAATGCTAATACCCAAACCAGGGCTCCGCACTAGCAGCCCCTCCTCTCTACATGTAGCATGCAAACCTTCAGCACTTATTCCCAAAGGACTTGGAAGCATTACTTCACATGGACTTTCTCCTCAAGAAAACATTGTGAGGTAGGTAGAGCAAGTGTTTCTATCTCTATTTAGCCGATAAGCAAACTAAGATCCAGAAAGATCTAATGACCTCTTCAAAACAACTGAGTTGGTATAATTAGAGATGGGACCCTGATTTTTACTTTCATTTCCTAAAAAGACCAGGAGCGGGAAAGAGCTGGGGAGTGATTTTGGTCAAATTATATAGTTATATTGTGTGTACGTACAAACATGTAACCACAAATCCCATCAATGTATAAAACTGTAATGCACCAATTAAAAAAGTGGGGAAAAAAAGATCAGACACAAAGGAAAACAAATAAGAATATATTTAAACATAATTTCTTATGTAAACTCTTACATATTCTTCTATATTATTTTGTTGTTTTATACTTAGTATTAGAGTATACATAACTACATACAAATCACAAAGGAGCCAGGCCATGTAGCACTCTTACCAACTAATAGGAAGGAGAAGACAGATAGATTAAAACCAGATATAAGAAGCATAGGAACATAATTTTGAAGGGAATTCTGAGTACAGTGTTAATCCCAGATCTCTGACTTACAATCCAAGGAATCATTTTTTTATTTTTGGCACTGGGAATTCAACCCAGGGGTGCTTAACTATTGAGTCACATCCCCAGCCCTTTCTATTTTTTGTTTCAGGACAGGGTCTCACTCAGTTGCTTAGGGCCTCAATAAGTTTCTGAGACTGGCTTTGAACTTGCAATCCTCCTGCCTCAGCCTCCCAAGTTACTGGAATTACAGGTGTGAGTCATCATGCCCAGCCAATCCAAGGATTTTTCACCATACCATACTCTGTAGGTTTCAACAAGCTTTTTGTTTTGATTCCTTTTTTTAAGGCTCTATTGTGTAGGAGATGCCCCTTGGGATGAGTCTTAAAGGATAAGTAAAAGTGAGACAGGGAAGCAGGGAGGCCGCAAGGAACCGCCTGGCAAAGAGAATACCCTGTGCTACCAGGACAAAGAGGTACTAATCAGCCTGGAGCAGGGGAATAAGTGGCTTCATATTGCTGGAGCACTGAATCCAGCAAGTACCAACGGCAAAGCACAAAAGGGAAACAACAAAAACTACCATCTGCCAAAGATTCGGTCCTGCCCTCCTCCTCTGAGGCCTTTGAAAGCCAGGCTAAGGAGCATGGTCTTGCTTTTATAAATCCATGCTCTTCAAACTTATTCTGCTCGCATAGCCCCTAAATAACAGAACAACTATGTGCCTAGTGGCTGCAACTTATGTTGAGTTATACGGAAAAATTAGGTGGATTGACAATGCATGGATGGATGCCTAGGCAGGTAGATATACGACAAAGCAAATACTTTAAAAGGTTTATTGAGCTAAGTGTTATGCATATGGGAGTTCACTGTATAAATCTTTGACTCTATATCCTTATAATTTATCTTTGACTCTATATCCTTATAATTTTTTTTTGCTCTAAAAATGAGGAAGAGAAATTGTGTACAAGATTTTTCATCAAGGGTTTTGACAAAAGGACATAGAAAGTGTTAAACACTATATAAAGTAAGAATCAACTGTTTAAGAAACACTTTGTATTTTATGATTTGATAAATACAATTTATCTACCTTGTTAAAAAAATCTCAGTCTGACAAAAATCATGCAAAATATTTATCCTTTCTACATAATTATAAAATTATAATTGAAAAGATGATAATCCCCACATTCTAGTTACATCCAAAAAACTTGGAATCATTAACCTTTTATTGCTGATCTATTCTGAATTCAAACTATCCCAAAACCAAATTCAAGCTCCACCCTTAACTGAGAGATACAAAAGACGAAACACAGGAAGCCCAACAGAATCAAGGTATAGTGTGATCAACGATCAGAAACAGCTCCTCTAAAAGCCATTGTTTCAATTCATCCCTTCTTTTGGTATTCAGAGCTTTTTATACCATAAGGCAATTCACAATATAAGACTTAGGCTTGTTAAAAAGTCTACCATTCTTTTAAAATAGACAGAAGAACCTTGTGATTGCTGGATCTCTGAAAACTGAAGATACAGAAAGTGACTTCTTAAAAATCTATCCATGCACACGTTCCCTCGGAAAGACTTCATGAGCCCTGTTTTAGTGGACTTTGTGTAGATGCTTCTTGAAGTGAGGAGAAGTCCTCACCAATAAGGTATGGTAGGAAGGGCAGAGCCAGTTTTAGAACACAACCTTAGAATGAATGTGGAAGACAAATTTACAGAAATCAAGAGTAAAGCGTTGAGGGAAAACAGCTAAGCAGTTATTGCGGTCATTTGGTTCTGAAATAGAGGAGAAATTTAAGAGCAGGAACTGGAGAAAGAATTTAGAAACACTTTCAAGAGGCAAAGCTCAGCAGAATTGATGATTGAACAGATGCGGGAATGAAAGGAAGTGAAGAGTGACCATTTGACCCATTATGGTAAGGAATAAATACACCCTATGGAAACTGAATGTGCATACAGGCTCTCAGAGCTAACACATGTTATAACACTATCAAAATTTTTCAGTTTTATTAAGATATAGCTGGCTGTTCAGCCTACAGACTGTCCCACAGTGCTGTGGCTGCAGCTGTCTCACCACAAGGGACCACATCCACAAGTTCACTGAGTCATGGAGACGCTGCTTCAGCCTAAGCTACAGTCAGGGCAATTAAAGGTGTCCAGTGAGAATTTCGGGCCTTAGATCCCAGGTTCAGCTCTGCCTCTACCTCTCTGTGTGACTCTGCCCAAACCACTGAATCTTTCTGACCTTCTCTTTTCTCTTCTGGAAAGAAGATGGCAGTGATGTGATGTGCAAAATCCCTCACCTCCCTAGCCTTATGGTAAGGCTCAAAAATCAGTTGACTCTGGACAGGCCAACTCTGTAAGAGTAGTGAAAAAGTTAAGGAGTTGAGTGAAGAATTTGACAGATCATGAAGATGAATTAGCTGCAGGGAGAGTCAACAGGCGTAAATTGCTATAGGCTTGGGGGCTTTCTGCAGCCCCTAGTCAGCACCTGGAGGAAGAAGGTGCTAATGATACTATGGGGACAAAATTGCAGATTATTACTAAGCAGCAGGCAATTGAAAGCCGAAATTTACACTAATGTAATCTGAATCAGTGCCAATATCAGCCCCATGAAGGTCCTTTGGGGTAGATGACAGCACTCTGGGAAGTTGAAACTGATGGCTAATAATAAAGTGTGAAGTCAAACTAATATATGCATTCTCATTTTTCCTTTAAAAAAA
>PVKS010026975.1:0-28029 GCA_004027875.1 Aplodontia rufa | reverse complement strand
ATTGACAGCGTAGCTTAAACCTGATCCTTGTCTAAGATCTCCCACCTCCCCAACTCCCTGATCTCATGACTCCTTCTAGTTCCCCCAAGTTATAGGTGTAAATGACCATTAGATATCATTTAAACATTGAAAGTACAGATTTGTACGCCTGTCTGGGTATACTTCGGGTTTTCATGGAAGTCATCTGTATTCTACATTATTGAACATCCCCCTTTTCCTCCCTCTCCTCTCTTCCTTTCTCCCCATCCCCCTTCATAGCTGTAGTCCCCACAGTTTACGTGTTACTTCAGATTTGGTGGGTCTATTATATAAACTTGACTAACTTTCATCCTGTTGTAGGTTTTACTCTAGCTTCCACATAAGAGAGAAAATATTGGACCCTTAAGTCTTTGAGTTTGGCTTGTTTCACTCTGCATGATTTTTTTCCATTTTCATCCATTTACCTGCAAAAGTCATTATATTTTTCTTTCTAATAGCTGAGTTTTTGGATCCATTCATCCGTTAAAGTGCATCTAGATTGTTTCCATAATTGTAAACTGAGTTGCTATAAATATTGATGTAGCTGTGTCTCTGTAATGTGCTGATTCTAGCTCTTCTGTGAAAATACCCAGGAGTGGGATAGCTGGGTGGTACAGTGGTTCCATCCCTAATTGTTTGAGGAGTCTCCACACTGCTTTCCAGAGTGATTCTATTAGTCTGCAGTCCCACTAACAGTGTGATAGTGTTGCTTTCTCCCCACAATCCCGCCAGCATCTGTCATTGTTCATATTCTTCATTTTTGCTATTCTGACCGGAGTGAGGTGGAATCTCAGTGTGGTTTTGATTTGCCTTTCTCTGATTGCTAATGATGTAGAACACTTTCTCATATATCTTTTGACTTTTTGAACTTCCTCTGTTGAGAAGTTTCTGTTTAGTTCCATAGGCCATTTATTGATTGGAGCGTTTGTGTTTTTGGTGTTAAGTTTCTTGAGTTCTTTGTATATTCTGGATATGAGCCTCCTGTCGGAGAGGTAGGAGGCCATGATTTTATCCCATTCTGTAGGTTCTTTCTTGACACTATGACTAATTCATTAGCTGTGCAGAAACTTTTCAGTTTAATGGTATCCTACTCATTAATTCTTGGTTTTAATTCTTGTGCTACCCGAATCTTGTTAAGGAAGAAGGTGCCTAAACCAATATGGTGGAGCATTGAGCCTAATTTTTCTTCTAATAATTGTATGGCTGCTGGTTTAATTCCTAGTTCTTTGATCCATTTTGATTTGATTTCTGTGCAGGATGAGAGATAAGCATCTAATTTCAATTGTCTGCATATGGTTGTCCAGTTTTTCCAGCACCTTAGTTGAACAGGGTCTTTCCTTCAAGTTATATCCCCCCTTTGTTCAATATCAGATGATAAAAGACTTGTGGGTTAGTCTCAGTGTCTTCTATCCTATTCCATCGGTCTTCCTGCCTATTATGATGCCAATGCCATGCTGCTTTTGTTACTACAGCTCTACAGTATAATTTCAGCTCTGCTATTGCAATCCCTTCTATCTTCTGGGTTTTTTCTCTTTTTGTAATGCTTTGGCTATTCTGGGTTTCTTATTGTTCCAAATGAATTTTAGCATTGATTTTTCTATAACTGCAAAGAATGACATTAGTGTCTTGATGGGGATTGCATTGAATCTGTACAGCACTTTTGGCAGAATGGCCATTTTAACTATATTTATTCTGCCTAATCAAGAACATGACTATTGTTTTTTAATGGAAGACTTCTTGAATTCATGGGTTCCACTATATACCTTCTTCATGGTACTTAGTAATTTCTCTGCTGGGATTTTACAGATACAGATGAAGTGAGACAGACAAAGCTGCTTCCAGCTTCCATTATTTTGAGAAGTTGGATGACTACAAGGCCTCAGGACCCTGTCAAGTGCTTAGGTAATTTGTATCAGGACTCAGGGGCTGTAAATCAATAGAGAGGGTGCTTTTCTTGACAGACTCTGTGTTCTTTCTTCTGTCTCAGAGTTGGACCAAGAAACACAAGTGTTGTGGGAAAGATGATAATGTGGTGTTCTGGGCAGGAGAATTTTGGGATATGTCTCCGCAATGTTAATATCAAATATTTATTCAACATTTATTTTGAGCCATAGGAATGTTGTAAGTGGAGGACCATGGTGGCAGCTCCTCCATTGTTCAAAAAGATCTGACTCTGGCTTCACACATGATTGCCGTACTCTCCACGCGTTGGCACTATGGGTTTGATCCAAGCACGGGCTCTGGAATCCAGCTGCCTGGCTTCAGATCTTAGTTTTTTCACAAAATAGCTTGTGACCTTGAGCAAGTTACTTAATTTCAATTGAAAGGGAGATAAACTTAACCTCCACCCTCTCAGGGTCTTTTCCTGGACCTATAGTTCAACCTGACATAAGATAGGTCCACAGGAGAAAAGCATACGGATTTTACACTTACAATGGAGCCCTCCTACAAAAATGAAGACCCCAGGAAGCAGCAAAACCTGGATGCTTATAAATAGTATGTTGAACAAAGAGTAGCAATTGTGGACAAATAACTAAAATGTATGGGGAGGTTAAAGGAAAGTGAGAGCTATTTCTTTCTTTCCTTTTTTCTTTTTGGTACTAGGGATTGAATCCAGGGATGCTTAATCACTAAGCCACATCCCCTGCCCTTTTTTAATTTTTTTGTTTTGAAACAGGGTCTTGCTAAGTTGCTTAGGGCCTAAGTTGCTGAGGTTGGCTTTGAACTTGCTATCCTCCTGCCTCAGTCTCCTGAGCCACTGGGATTACAAGTGTGTGCCATTGCAGGGGCAGGTGAGAACTATTTTAACAAGTTCTTCTAATGCAGGATTTTCTCAGCCTCCACTTCCCATCTCCTGTGACAAGGACGTTTCTTTCCTCATTGTTCAGGGAGGGCAGATGTTAACTTTTGTAGCTGCTACTTTTCAAGTGCCTCTAGCTTGAAATAGTCCTGATGCCAAATGGGAATGTGTATGTCAGTCACTTTCTCTATAATATGTAACTACTACTAGTATAAGACTTCAAGGATTGTTTTGAAGTTGAATTGGCATAATCCACATGGAGTGGTTAACAATACATAGGAGTCTTAGACAACATGCTATCTATTATTATAGTCAAATGAAAATACTGGAAGAGGTGAACAATTGTGGATTCACTACCAGCATAACTCTCCATCTTACCAATTCATGCCTTGTTTTATCTCTGGGGAATCATCCCTTGTCTAAGCTCAATCCATGTGGTTTGGGTGGATGACTGTTCCCCTCCCCACTCTAATTTGGAAGGGGCCTTAGCTCCGGGTTTGACCACTAGGTCTATTGCATTATTTCATGATTTCAATTACTAAGTCAAGGATAGGTTTGTGACCCAAACTGGACCAATAAAACCCTGTCCCGAGACTTTGGCAGGGTCCTGGGAAGAAGCAGCTGAAGTTGCTAGGATGTATGTAAGATGTAAGCCTGGAGGTGACAGGGGCTGCCATCTGGGAGGAGTGTGCTTGAGAGAGAAGCCAGCACAGAGAAAGGCAGAGCAGAGAGCTGGAGCAAGAAGGGGATTGAACTTTAGTGACATCACTAGGTTCTGGGATCCTTGAAGCAAAAGCTGCAACTAGACTCTGTAGACACTGGCACTAACGAACGCCCTTTTGCTTGAGCTTGATTTGACTCTGAATTTGAAACGAGGATGGGCATATGTCCTTGTTTCTTTTGGACAGTCCTGGTTTATATCCATTGTCCGAGCATAATTATTAATCCTTCTCCAAAGTGTCTGATTGAGAGGATAGATCTTGTGGCCACGTTATTTAATCCCCCAAAGTCTTGGCTAATCCAGCAGCACTGGAGCGGCACAACCGTGGAGTCACACGTCCCAGTAACTTCTCAAGTCATTCAGCACAGCTGTACCACGTTCTCTCTGAGAGAACTCTGGAAAACACAGTCATTTCCACCTCTTTCCATATCTACTGATGGTTTGGAACCCCTTTTCTTGTATTTTCATTTTTATTAGTTAAAGATAGTCTTACAATTAGGAGGGAATCATTGTCAAACAATCAAGAACAAATGTATAATGACAGAGCAAGCCAAGGCTGATGCCATTCCATGGTTTTCCCCCTTGGGTTCCCCATGGTTCCATGTTTCCCCTTACTTAAGCCCCATGTTAATGGAATCCCTTTTAAATTGATAAATGCAGCACGATTCCCTTATTCCAGCTCTGATCAGAACTTCATGGTGTTTAGGAGCCTTTCTAATCCTGGTGAGGAAAAACTAGACATTTCCAGTTCAGCAATTAGCACCCCAATCTCTCTCTCTCTCATCCCTGACTAATCCATGTAAGTAGGGAATCTTATTTTCCTTTAGGTTCTGGGCTATTTATCCATACATCTATCTCATTATTTTTCTGGGTGGCGGTGGGGAAGTAGGAGACATAAGTAAGTTATGTGAAAATATGCTTGTGTAGGCAACGTGGGTTAGTAAAAATATCTGTAGTTAATATTTATTATTGCCGGACTGGGGCGTTGGTGCTGTGTGCAAGATATCACACAATCCTCACAGTGATATGCTGACGCATGTACTATTAGTTTACCCATTTTTCAGATAAAGAAATTAAAACAAATAATTGGTAAAATCAAGATTCAAATTCAGATCTGTTTGATCCCAAAGCTTTTGCTTTGTATTAGGGAGAACCCTCCACCTGAAGTTAGGAGCCTGGGCTTCTGTTTCCTTTACCTGCCCTTAACCAATCTGCTGGACGACCTTGGGCAGGGCCTTTATTTCCTTAACTAACAAATGAAGAACTGGATTAAGTGACTCTGGAGGTCTCTGGGGGTCCAAGGATTTTTTGATTCTGGGTATGTGGGCATGGGGTCAGGAGTTCAATTTTTCTTTAATGTCTGAAGGTCTGAATCTTCCCTTCAGGGCAATGCATTTTTTCATGAACATCAGTCACCAAGGCTCTCAGTTGTAAATTAAGAATAAAAGAGAGGGGGTGGTTTGTGGGGGTGATGAAGGAGAAGAATTTCCTTCTGCTAGATATTTAGAAAATGGTAAAATTTGCATTGAAAGTGTGTTATTATTAGTAGAAAATAATGATTAATGTCATTTCATGTTCTTTTCACAAGTCATGGCAGATAATGAACAATGATAACACTATGCATGATTGCTGATCCTTGTGACATTCAAAACAGATTCAAAATTCCTACTCCGTATAGAGGACTCAGTTAGGGTGCTATATTAAATTCAAACTTAGGGATCAGATTTAAAATTCAAATGCATATCCTTTTTGCATATCTATTTTGACACAGCATTACAAATTACTCACTGTAATATGAATTAAAGATGGACTTTTGCACAATGAGGGAAACATGAAAAGAAACCCTATTTAAATTTAAATCCTTTTTTTTTCCTTTCCTGGCTTTTCCCCTCTACCCCCCTCCTCCAATACCTCCCCCAATATATCTGCTAATTATCAAAAGTATTGCTGTTTAAACAGTCATTTGTTCATTCACATTTTATTATTTTCTGCTGGTAATAACTGCCGAGAATCAGTGTTGATATTTTGAATCACAATAATTTCATTGTGATCTTCTCAAAAGAAAGAAGTTTAAAAGTACTCTGTCCCATCTACGTTTCAGTATTTACCTAGTATCCATGGCATAGGGAGAAGTGATATAAAAGAGAACACAGTGGCAAATTTGCTCCTAAGTTTATTACAATAGAGGCAATGATATGTGCAAAATGACAAATTAAATTTGATGTTCAGGTGCATTGGCAATTTGTTTGGGGGGTGAAAAGCAGCACCCTTTGCTAACCTGATAAGAATTAATCAGATTTTAATTACTTGATGTGCAATCTGGACTCTCTAGCACATCATTGCAAGTAATCTCTGGGACATCTCCATCCAAATAGCTGAGAATTTTCCATTTTAAAAATTGTCATATGCCTCTGTTATGGTTTGGATCTGAGGGGGTCCCTCAAAGCTCCTTGTTAATGCAGGAGGGGAAATGATTAGATTGTGACAGCCATAACCTAATCGGTCCATCCTAATTTGAATGGACAAACTGGGTGGTAGCTATGGGCAAGTCAGGTGTGGCTGGAGGAGGTGGGTCACTGGGGGTGTGCCCTGGAAGTGTCTCTTTTCCCTGCAGCCTGTCCCTTCTCTCTGCTCCCTGACAGTCATGAGCAGAGCAGTGCTCCTCCACCAGGCCCTTCTGCCAAGGCAATGGAGGTGGTCGACCATGGACTGAGCTTCTGAAATAAACTTTCCCTCCTTGTCAGGTATTTTGTTAACAGTGAGAAAAGCTGCCAAGCACAGGTTCTCTATCAATCATTTTTGGACCTTCTCTTTTGTTTTTCAGCAACCTTCTTTCTTCTGTGACATTAATGA
Organism: Aplodontia rufa; assembly: GCA_004027875.1. Classification (NCBI taxonomy): domain Eukaryota; kingdom Metazoa; phylum Chordata; class Mammalia; order Rodentia; family Aplodontiidae; genus Aplodontia; species Aplodontia rufa. Next base: position 21,637 of record PVKS010026975.1, on the reverse strand, counting down.
TATCCTCCATGTTTTCCTTTTGTAACACTGAGTAATTTATCTGTTTGTATAAATGAATTTGATGCCAATCTCTGTTGCACAGGCCTTGAAACTCAGGCCTTGTTTATCTGGTATCGTGAGATGAAGTGATATGAATTCAAATATTCTCCTGCCTTCATCAACCAGGAAAGCTCCCTGAGGTTAAGGGCACAGTTTGTCACTACAGAGATGGAGCCTGACATTTTGGCCTCATTAACGCAGTGCTATAACAAAGCGGGTGAACCGCAAACCTAATTTAGCAAAATAACCAAACTCATAAAAAAAGGGCAGGAAGAGAAAATCCAATGTGCTTCCAATAAACTTTTATTATTGAACTTAAAAATCTTTTTGAAAATTGCCAGAAGCTTCCCGTGTTTGTGTGGGTACTTAGGCTGTTCCACTTGCAAAGTTGCCATGCAAGGTCAGCTGGGAAAACTAAATTCAAGTTCGTGTTCATTGTGCTTCTCCAATTCCTGAAGGTCCTTATTCAGCCTTCAGTGAAATCAACCCTGGACTAATCAATGAGAAATTGCAGAGAATATGAATCTTTCAAGACCAATAATTTGTACAATAATTACACAAGCACATTAGGGAAGCGTGGTACAGCATAGTCAAGTAAATCCCAGGAACATGTTCCTGACATCTCTAACACTCAGCCAGGCATGATGAAGCTTTATCTACCTTGCCCTGGTTTAGGATAATCCTGGAGTTCAAGAGAAAGAATACCTGTAAGGTTTTCCTTTAATGAGTGAATGTTAAAAAGTGAAGATGTACGACTCCTTTAAAACTCAAGTTATTAGTTAATATGAAAGTTTAAATGAGTTTTGAAAGAAAGGAAACCCTTCAGTCCTAGAGATGGGGTCCAGTTATGTTTTGAAATGCCAAGTCACTTCTCTTCTCCAACGCAGTGTATACATGCAAACCCAGCAATCAGCACCAGCCATGATTTCCCTTTGGAGATCTGCTGCAAGAGCCTCCCCTTCCTTCTGTGAGCTCCTGTCACTGATCTTCTTGCTCTTCCACAATCCAATGCTATGGTGTTGTGAGGAAAGTGTTGGAGTCATGAACTGGAACCACAAGGATGCTGTGAGACTAGGCTTCTAGTTACGACTGTGTTAAAAGACTTTTAAATCTCTCAGTCTCAGTCCTCATCTCTAAAAATGGGTGCCATAGTCCATTTATGCTGATAGAGCAAAATACTTAAGACTGGAAACTTTATAAGCCATAGAAATCCATTTCTTATGTTTGAAGGTTGAGAAGTCTAAGAACAAGGTACTGGCGGGTTCAGTGTCTGGTGAGAGTCCTGGTGCCTCCTTCCTGGCTGGTGCCTTGACAGTTGTGTCCTTACATGACAGAAGTGATAAAAGAGCAAAAAGAGCCCAAATGATTCTGATGTCATTTTATAAGGCATTAGTTCATTCACGAGGGCATAGCCCTAATGACTTAATCACCTCCCTAAAAGGCCCTACCCTTAGTACAACCATGATAGGGTTAGGTTTCAACATGAAGTTTGGGGTTGGGACACCCTCATTCCAAACACATCATGGGGGTTACCATAAAGCAGCATGTATGTACGGTGAAATGTCAGTGAAAGTGCTTTCTGAATTATTGTGTTACCTCCCATATTTCTTGCGTCCTTCACTGACCTGAAACAGCTTTATCTCTGAGAGGAGGAGTCATGGTGGAGACGCAAGGACTTTATGGACATCCTTTAAAGAACTTGCTGAATGGGCTTCACACATTCATTGCACAAATATGGTGCTGACCATATTTCAGGCACTGTGCTTGCTCCCTGTTGGGATTGAAATGGTGAGAAAAATCAAGCTTACACTCTAATTAGTGGAAAAGACTTTATTGTTAAGCAGAAATAGAGATAAAATTGAAATGTGGTAAATATAGCAAAGGGAGTAGCATGGTGCTAGGAAGATGGGTAATGGCGAGTTTGAGAGAGGTCCCGTTACTGCCCTTCCACATGAGCCGTTAGGGAGGAACTCAGGCTACTGAGGACAAATGAGGTCCTTTCTTGTCTCTCGATCTGTGAGTGAGTAAGATAGATTTGACTGTTTACATATTCTGTCTAGAATAATAGTTTCAGATCTCATTGGTTTTGTGGACTTTTATTGTATCTTTTAGGTTTGATGGTGCAACCATACTCAAATGGAATGGGTTAGAAAAGAAGTCATGAAAACTTAGCCTAACCCATGAAAATTTAATAGGAAAGTAATTTTATTATTGGAATGAAAAGTATTCTTTGTTAGTGCTCTTAGAAAGGCATTCTCTGTCATGGTCAGAGCCAGGCTTTCAAGAAGGATGAATTTGTCTCTGTCAATAATGAATATATGAGTTAGATATTTGCCTCAGGGGTTTTGCAAGAATGAAGTAAACTTTTCACAATTCCAGGCACACTGGACTCCAATTATAAACGAAATTTAAGGGAACTAGTGGATAATCTTTGTTTTTGGGGGGATGGTGGTGGTGGTGGAATAGGATACATTTTTTCCATACTTTCTATTTTGGGGAGGGGAATAGATTGCTTAAAGCACACCTGTAGAAGGAAGACTAGAGGGGGATTGCTTTTCTTTCCGACCTTGCTGTGGATGTGTGGAATAAGGAAGGCTGTTTTCTCATTGTGGTTACCTTACAGAAGGCTAACCCTTCAGCTTTTAAGTAACTGCATTTCACAGTTGCAGAAGGGTGGTATCTGAATACTGATACTGGGATGGATATCACAGAGACTCTGTTCATTTACATTTGTATCATAATTTATGGTTTACAAAAAAAGAAGCTTTGTTCTTGATCTTAAACTATCCAATAAAAAAGCACTAAAGGAAAAATGTTAAACATCCTAGAGTTATTCTGTTATTACCACTTGAGTTTTTTTAAAGTAACATTAAGTACTAAGATAATAAAGAAAAGTTGGAAAGAAGCTAATTGAATCTTAGTGGTACTAGAAACAGGAAGAGGTTAAAAAGGTATTCAACTGTTAAAATCTGAGTTTCTTATTTCTGTAAGTAGATGTTTTTAATCAAGTTGGTAATTATGTGTCACTATTTTTAAAAGATATATATATATATAAATATATACATAAATAAATAAATAAATATATATATTTCATCTTTTTCTCTCTTTTCTTCTTCTGGGACTTGAATTATATGCATGACAGACTGTTTGATATTGCTCCGCAGCTGACTGAATTTCTTTTATGCACCCTTCCCCAAATTTCTGTCCTTCAGATTAGATAAATTCCATTGACTCTTATTCAAGTTCACCAATCTTTCCTTCTTTCAACTCCAGTTTCCTTTTTACCTTGTATAGTGAAATTTTCATTTTGATGTTGTACTTTTCATTTCTAGAATTTCTGTTTTTTAAATATACTTCACATTTCTACCAAGATTCTCTATCTTTTCACTCATTATAACCATATTTTCTTTTAAGTTCTTGTATACATTTATAATAGGTCCTTTAAATTTCTTGACTGCCAACAGTTGGAATATCTTGGGGTTTATTTCTGTTAGTTGCATGTTTTTTCTTGACTCTGCACAGCATTGTCCTGCTTTCTCACAGGTTTAGTTAGGTTTAATTTTTATACCAGGCATTGAAGATTATACATTTTAGGGAGTCTTGGTTGTAATGTCATTTAGTAGATATGGAGTTTTGTTCTAGGAGATAGTTAAATTATTGGCCAATCCTTTTGATCCTTCCAGGGTTGGTTTGTTCTTGTTAAGTTAAATCTACTTGGTTTTGAACTTCATCCTGAGATGTGGTCCTTATTCTATGGTTCACTGCTTACTCCAAATGTATGACTTCTCTGCTATTTGACCTGAGTGCCCAAGGTATTAATCAAACTCTTTGATTTTGACCTCACCAGTCCTGCATGATCTATATTATCTACATTCAGTAATCTCCTTAAACATATCTTTTTTGAAGTAATTACTCAGCTCTTGAATAAGCAATGTCTCCTAGACCTTAAGAAATTTTACCCTGTACAACCTGACCTTGGCCAAGAACCCACAGTAAATTCTCATCATACTTTTTAAAAATTTTATTCAGAAATTTATTTGTTGAACAATCAAACAAGTTTCTAAAGAAATAATATATATGGAGCCCCCTAAATTACCCACTCTTATCCCTCCCCACATCATACTTTTAAGCCTCATTTTTTCTGTGTAGCACTCTCATTCCAGAACCCTGTCCTCCTGTAACTCCAGTTGCTGCTCCCCCAGTTCACTAAGACTTCCAATGTCTACTTGGCCTCACTTGATGCGATTACTTTCTCTTAAAGAAGATAGCCCACAGTGTCTGCTATTCAATGTTTTAAACACTTGCTACAAGTACTTTGTCCAGTTTTAGAATTGTCTTTAGCAGTAGGCAAATCTGGTACCAATTATTCTGCAATGGCTGGAAACAGAAGCCTAACTTTTTAGATTCTTTTGCTCTAAATTGTACACAAATTGTATATTCCTGACACTTTTAATATACTGAAACTTAGTCTATATTGCTGTTAGGAACTTATCTGACTCAAAAGTGATTATGATTTGAGAAAATAAATGCTCTGAACAATGTGAAATATTGATTTCAATTGTAAGATTTGATTACTGTATGATAAGTCTGCCTAATCAAACAGCAAAGAGAAGACGATTAGACAACATTTCCATTCAACAAGGCCTTCAGGCATATTTAGTAAATTAACCAATACATCAGAGGTTTTAAATTAAATTGCCCAAATTTAAATGATGACTTCACAAACATGACAGCACACATGTACATCCACATAATGTAAGCTTTTGTTTAAAAAATAACCATTGACCAGTGAAAGAGGAGAAAACTCTCTTATATATCTCTTTCCTACCTGTCACATACCTTTCTCTGTCTCTTTCTGTATTTTTTTATTTTCAAGATAGAGGGACAGTGAGAGACAGAGAAAGAGAGAATCAATTTTTTATTTCATTGTTCATGTGGCTTTCATTGCTTTGACACTTTGTTGTGAACGTGGAGCTGGGGTTTGAATCTGCATCCTCGTGCATGCTAGGCAAGTACCGTAACTGCCAAGCCACCGCAACCCTTTTCCTGTAACATTTATTGAGCCATTACTACACAGCAAGTACTTGCATGTTATATTATATTTAATCTTCACAAAAAACCTTACAAGGTTAAGTAACTCACCAAAACTACCTACCAATGATCTTGGCTAAGCCAAATGAATTCCTGACAATCAGGCTTCATGGTACTGTCACAGTAAGTGACCCATCTAGTAGAGAAGAGGTAGATGTTTTTAGAGAAGGATATTTAATTCTGAGAAAAGATCTCATAGTTTTGCACACTTCTAGACTCTTAATATTTCTATCCCTGTGACAAGTTGTGATTTGTGGGTCTCTTAGTAAGGGTGACCCCATAGAATGCACTAAATGTGTCCTGCTACTGTACAGAAAATGACTTACCATTATGTATAGGTGGGAAGAACCATGCTGTTCAAGACAGGAAGTTTACTACATCACAGTGTATTGGTTGCTTGAGGTTATAATATCCCATCTCCAAATGTGTCTTATCTCCTATGAGAATCTTCATGAAGTAATATGTCATAAGAATACACTAATCCAAATACAAGCATCTATCCTTAAAAATCATGGCTTCTTTTTTATTTCTCTTTTCTTTTTCTGTTTTCTCATCATTCTTCGTTCCACAGTCCTATATCTTGGTTTTACCATAAAATCTACAATATCGCTTACTTCCATACAAAACAAATAAGCAACCGAACACACATACACTAAAAGCCTTTGTAAAATAATTTACATTTTCACATCAAATGAGTCAAAAAGAGATTGGGACATTAATATATTTAAGGGAGTTTTGTGCCAGTATTTTTCTGAAAAGAAGCCCAATTCATGGTTACTGGTGTGTACCACAGCAAGAAAATTCCCATTGTCTCTGTCATCGCTAAATGGTGCCCAAGTGTATTGGGTTCATTTTTAAGTCATCTCTCATTTTCAATGTCTGTTTTTCCTTTGTGTTTTTCAGATTGTTCACATCCTTTGTTATGATGTTCGCATTCTTTGGTATTTCTAAAACTCAGTGGTAGTAAGAAAACAACGTTAGATGATGCTGGAAAAGCAGGCTGAGGAAATAACAAATAGAAATGAAAATGAGAATCACAAATAAGAATAATGTAAAGACAGAAGCTGCTCTCATTGCTGTTTTATGTCCAGAAAAGATAGTTCTTGTAAGAATCTGCTGGTTAATTTAATTAATATTTTGCCTTTTATAAAAGCATAAACTGTATGGTTGGTGTTTCGCTTGTGGTTTGTGCTGGTGGCTTGATCCCTGGTGTGGTGGTGCCTAGCTGGGGGAACCTGCAGGAGGTCCACCTTCATGAATGGATCAGTGCTGTCTCCTTGGACTGAATTGGGTCTGGCTGGAATGGATTAGCTCCCATGAATGTGGTGTGTTACACAAAGGTGAGCCTGTCCCCAGCATGTTTCTTTCCCACTCAAACGTGTTCATCTTCTGCACACAGCTACTTCCCTTTCCTCTTCAATGCCATGTTGTTGCACAACTGGGGTCTCTTGCCAGGACAACAGCACCATTGCTATTTGGACCTTCCAAACACTTGAATCATGAGCCAAATAAACCTCTTTTCATTATACATTACTAAACATCAGGTATTTGTTAGAGCAACAAAAAAGAGACCAAGGCAATGATACATCTTTTTTTTTTTAATTAGTTAATGGAACAATCTTTGTTTGGAAGAAAGTTAGGGGTTAAAACCATGCCAACTGCAGTCCTGTTTGTTATTTAAGTTTGTCTTGATTGGCTCTGTGAAACTAAATTAATTCACTTTCAACTGCAAGTCTGATGATCTGATGCAGGGACAATGTTAAAGAATTTTGCCACTAGAGACACTAAGAAGCAAAGGGTAAGACTAATTCTTCCAAGTGGATCTCTTATAGGAGACCATGGCTTTTATTGCTGTTCTTTCCTCCCCATGGTTTTCAGAATCAGCTGCTGTACCCAAATGATACTTTATAAATATCTGCCTACTGATAGACTTTCAGACTTAGAAATACAGAATGTCACAAGATCAGCAAAGGTTTTTTTGCACAAAGGGAAGAATCTCTCTTTCTCGCTCTGTCAAAAAAAATATATATATCTTTCCCTTGCTCAGTTTGATGTCTTTTATTTTCAGAAAGTTCTTTGTTTCAGAAGACACTATTTTAAAGTTGATCTACTTTAATATGTACTTTGAAGAGCTATTTTATACATGTGATAAAAAAGTATGGACTTCAGAGAGTAAATTCTGTTAGTCATTTCCTTTTAAATAATTTTCTACTTGGCCTTGACTTGTGAACATAGTCTGAATGCATTCAAATGCTAGCCAATTCATTTTTTTTAAGAGAGAAGGACAGTGAGAGAGAGAGAGAGAGAGAGAGAAAGAGAAATAGAATCAATTTTTATTGAGTTTTTCACATGGCTTTTGTTGATCTGACATTTAGTTGTGTACTTGGTGCTGGGATTTGAACCCGTGTACTTGTGCATGCCAGGCAAGCTCCTTAACTGCCGAGCCACTGCTCCAGCCCTAGCCAAATTCATTTTATCTTGGTGAGTGGTTTGCTTCTTAGATATGTATCTTTGTAAATAAGACAGACATCTCTTATATTGAAAGGATTTTTCTCTACTGAAAACTAAATTCTGTGAAGAAGTTTCTGAAGATTTTCAATTTGAATGTTCTTCATCTAGATATATATTTTAATTGTTCTTTTGAGGACCTTAATGTGGTAGGGCAAGGGAACTTATTTAGTTTTTCTTTCAAGGGACATTGAATCACAGAAAAAAAATCAATTGAGAGGAACATCATTAAAAGCCGACTTGGTATTATACTCATTAACTCTACAAAGACTGAGAAGCATAAAACTATTAATAAGTACAAGAATAAAACATACACTTTTATATTTTCAGTAAAAAGAGAAGAAATAAAGGCTTTGGGTCCTCTCATTGTTTTTCAAACCTTTCTTCCAAGTAACCCAAATATGCAAGACAAAGTAAAACATGGTAGCTCCTGGGGACCTTCCATCTGAACTTGACTTTTGTATTGTAGAACACGTTGTGATATTCTTTTCTGGTTAAATAACATAATTTTAGTACCAAAGTTTTCTAATATAATTGGTGTTGGAGGATAATGAATCATGCTTATCCTGTGAATTTGGGTGTTTTTCAGCATTATTTCTTGTACCCTTGTACCACAATAGTAGCTACCATAGTACTCTAGTTTGAAAAACATGGTGCTTTAACATCTTACGTAACTATGACCATGCTGAATTTTAATATTTACTCTCTCATTGTCTCCTCTGTTACCTGCTGAGTTTCTTGAGTTCAGAAACTGGATCTCATTTGTCTCTGCATTATTGGAGGCTAGTTCTGTATATGACATACAGGAACATTTGTTCTTTGTTTGCTATGTGGACATAAATCAGTGAATACCTTGCACTTGGATTGTGACAGGTTCACTCAGGCTGGGAGCATCTTTGAGGAAAATACCTGCTATATTTTGGATCTTGAATGTCTCCCAAAGGACTCTGGGTTAAAGGCTTGAACCCCAGGGTGCACTATAGGGAGAAGGTGGAACCTCTGAGAGGTGGAGCCTACTGGGAGGACCTGTCATTGATGGTGTGTCCTTGAAGGGGATAGTAGGACCTGCCCCCTTCTTCTGCCTTTTGGTTTCTAGCCACAAGGTGAGTTGTTTATGCTGTACCATATGCCATGATGTACTGCCTCACTGTAGACCTGAAGTAATGGACTGATATATCTTAAACTCTGAGTCAAAGTGAACCTTTTCTTTTTATGAGTTGATTGTCTCAGGCATTTTATTAGACTTCTGGGAGGCTGACTAAAGCAAAGGCTTTGATGATAATTTTTCAACAATCTACCTTATTTAAAATGTTTATAAGATGTGCTGAAGTTTAAATTCATGGAAGCAATTTTGGAATAATTGTCAGCAGGAAGTTAACTTGGCTGAACAAGCTTTCTTCTGGAGGAGTTCTCCAGGGCATGGTGGACTGTGGGAGCTGTGACATGATCAACAGAGGCTTGTTTTCTCCTTGGTTTTTGTTGAATATGACACATAAGTTCATACGCTCCATTAAAAAATTTTTCCAAAGGTATATATATTAATCTGCTAGAGATGCCATAAAAATGCCACAGACTGGATGTCTTAATTAATAACTGAATTAGTTTTCTCACAGTTCTGGAGGCTGGAAATCCAAGATGGAGATACTGGGGTTGGCTTCTCCCGGGGCCTCTTTCCTATTGGGCAGATGTCTGTCTTCTTGCTCTGTCCTCATGTGGCCTTTCCTCTATGCACTCCTGATGTCTCTTGCTCTTTTGGTAAGAAGCTATTGGATTAGGGCCCCATCCATATGATCTCATTTAATCTCAGTTATATTTATAAAGGCTGCATCTTCAACTGTAGCTACAATGGAGGTTAGACCTTCAGCATATGGCTTCTGGGGGGAAACAATGAGTTCTACCACACAGAACTGAGAGTTACTTACAAAGAAGCTCTGAAATAAGTGGTCAAGGGTCATCGTATTCCTTGAGGCTCCTACATAGTCCAGTTTGCATCCTACTGTGGCACTGCACAGTTTGGATTGCCATGTACCTGTGGCCTCTGTGGTTTTACCAACATGGCCTCAATTCCTCCTTCTTGTTGACACTATCAATCATAGTGCCTGGTCTACAGGCCAAGGGGCAAGCATGTGACCTGTACTAGGTTACTGTGATATTGTGATAAAATGAGAAATATATATGTGGTTGTCTCCAGTTACTAGCACAAGAGCTTTTGAAACTCTTGGAATTTCCTGAATGATAGAGATAAGAGGAGCAGATATCTTTTGGGGTCCATATGTCTCTTCAAACCATACCTGAGTTTATGCTAAGGAAGGGACTCTTGGTGGGTCTCTAGATAGTTTCACAATGGGGGTCGGTTGCCAAAGGAACTAACTATGTGTTTATAGGTGGACTTTTTTATCCTTTCCCTCTGAAATCTGGGAAGGGGCTACAGACTGAATTAATCATCTATTGTAAATGATTTAGTAAGTTTTGTACACATAATGGAACCTCCATAAAATCTTTTATATGACAGGGTTTGGAGGGCTTCTGAGTTGGAGAACAGGTGAAGGTGTGGGAAGGTGGTGTGACCAGAACGGTTAAAGAAGATCGGAAGATCCGTAACTGCCCTACCTTCCCACCCCTGTTCTATGCGTCTTTTCTATTTGGCTGCTTCTGAGTTTTATCTTTTATAAGAAGTAGGTAATACTAGGTGAAGTGCTTTCCTGAGTTCTGTGAGCCTTTCTAGCAAATTATCAAAACTAATGAGGGGGTTTGACTTTAGAGTGGTTAGCCAGAGGTACTAATAGCTCAGATTCGTCATGGGCATCTCAAATAGAGGAAGTCTTGCAGGACTGAGCCCTTGACTGTAGGGTATACACTAGTTCTGAATAGTTAGGCCAGAATTTGATTGAATTATAGGACATGCAATTGATGTCTGGAGAGTGGAGAATCACTTGATGTGAGGACAAAGCCCACACGTTTGGTGCCAGAAGTGGTGCTGTAAAAGCAGTTCAGGTTGGTCCTCCTGGAATTTCACTCTTTTAGCATAGTGTGCCAAAGCAAAAGGGCTGCATGATATCCCCAGAACATTCTGGACATTCCTTCCTATTGCTTGTCTCCAACATTGCTTGATTCTCTCTCTCTCTCTTTCTCTCTCTCTCTTTTTTTAAAGATAGAGGGACAGTGAGAGAGAGAGAGAGAGAGAGAGAGAAAGAGAATCAATTTTATTTAGTTTTTCACGTAGCCTTTGTTGCTCCAACACTTCATTGTGTATGTGGTGCTGGGGTTTGAACCCCTGTACTTGCGCATGCTTGGCAAGCGCCATGACCACCAGGCCACCGTTCCAGCCCCATTGCTTGATTCTTATTCTTTCCAAAGCACATCGGCTTCTCTTTGATTCCCCTTTCAATAAATTCTCTCTCTTACTCTTGGTAGTTAAGGCTGAAACGATCCAGGATTTGTTTCTGTTGGGGCTGGAGCAGTGGCTCAGTGGTTACGGTGCTTGCCCAGCATGCATGAGGATGTGGGTTTGAACCCCAGCACCACGTACACAACAAAGAGTTGGGCAATGAAGATAACATGGAAAACCTAAATAAAAAACTGCTCTGTCTTTCTATTTCTTTCTCACTGTCCCTCTTTCTTTAAAACAAAAAGAATTTGTTTCTGTTGCTTGAAATAATAATACTCTCTTGTAGTTACATAATGCTTACCACTGTTACAAAACTTTAGTATACGTATAAGCAACTGAATGGATTTTCTGAAATTAGGAACAAAATTCTTTCTTGTCAGTGACTTACTAATAAAGTCTGAGATAAATCTTGGTCTTTAGCTGCTATTGGTGCATAAGTGAATAAATATTTTTTTTTTTTAGATTTTGCTTTCATTAGTCATTTTGGAAAATTCCTGTATTATTATCATTTTTAATCCATTTGGTTTGACTCTATTTGCTAATTTTCAATGTTCCTTTTGTGAACATGGTAAAGATAGGAAGGTCATGGGACATCTTACTCTGTCAAAGTAGGACCTGGATCACAATGTCTGAGTATCACTGTCCTTGAGGGATGGTCTAGTAGGTTCCTGTCCTTTGGAGATCAATCCTGAATCTATTTAAGCAGAGAATGCACCCTTTTGTATACCAATACTCACAAAGCAAGGAAAATAGAAGAAACCAAGTGACAGTTGTAAAACCAATCTTCTGCTTAATGAGCAACCAATCCTTCTGGGGACAATAAATAGTCAAGGTGCTAAGAAGAGGAGGTGTGCAGATGTCACCTCCTTTATTTTGATTTGGGAAAAGGCAGGGGGAGCATAAAAGCCCCTATGGAAGGCTTTGCTGCTCCAGCTGTGGCAGTTGCCACAGTCTTAACCAGTGGGGGCCACGTTCCCTCTGAAGACAGCAGATTTTTTTGAGCTCTCTGGAAGCACCCGACTGACATAGGTGTTTGTGATGGCAGGGAGCTTCAGAGTGGCAGAGCTTCAAAGAGAGTTGGAAGCTCACTATTTTTTACAAATAAAAATAAAGAAATAGAACAGGCTTCGGTGCTAGAAACATAGATTCAAAGCTATATTTTATTTATAATAGTTAAAACATTTCCCTGCATGTTTTATTTTTAAAGCAATAGAGTGACTCTGCATAAATTGCTTTATGGAATGCTTTTGTCAGGTTCTTGAATGCAGGAGATAAACTGTAGATCTAGTGTTATTATAATGTTGCTACCATTGGTCCTTAAGCAGGCAACAGATTCCTGGGGCTTAGGAAGGGTGTGTGAGTGTGACAATGCAGGTGGCGTAGTCACCAGGACTTCATCTACACAGAACGGCAACGCATCAGAAGACACAGGCTGAGAGTAATGATTGCATTATCTGTGACCTTTGAGTGGTTTCTGCTGAAAGCATTTCTCTCAATGCTGGATATTAGCTTTTCTTCTTCTATTTTTAAATTCCAAATGATATTTTCACAGTAAATATTTTCCATGGAATTGTGAAGACGTTGCTCACATATCCAGCAAGGTTTACGTTGTAGAAACTTGATTTCAAAGCTAGAATTCCTTAGAAAGAAAGGTGAAGAGCTTTTGAGTAGAGTTTGTGATAGGCAATTTTTTATTCTTTGAGAAACTTTATTTAGTCTGTGTGTGAAAATTAAATAAAATTTGAAAACCCAAACCTGTTTTTTTCCCTGTAGTATTCTAGTTGAGCGCCTTGTTTTCCATTTTTAAACCCCTCCAATAACTTTGGAAACAGCTAGTTCTCTGAATTAAAATATAATATATTTGAGATACTTGGAGTGGTTTCCATTTTCCTATACAAACCCTGATAGATATAATGATTGTAAGAGCCTGAGATAGCAGGGGAAAGAAGGAGGAGACTAGGCATCCAAGACAGACTTGTCCTGATTTTTAATTTTGCCTATGGCCGATGTGCTTGCTTTCAACTGGACAGAACAAGTTAAACTATGTGTGCAAGATATTTGAGGTGGGCCTGCCTACAGCTCACCCTGAGCACATTCTAATATGTACCATTGCAATTTTGCATCTATAGACCCAGGTAATAAATATTAGTCTTAATTTCTACCCTGTAGAATAGTTGAAATTAAGTTTCGTCCTGGAGGATTTCCTACACTTGTGTAAGGAACTAGCAACATTCAGATGTTTCCAGGCTGTTCTAATAGTGCCTTCGTTGGAGCTGTGGTGATGTGGACCTCTATTTATTAAAACAGGATGCTAGAATGATCAAGGTGGTTAACTAACTTGAGTAGATAGCATGTTTTGGTCAGTTGCCCATTTTTTTTTTCACACTGTGTTCATTCTTCTAGAAGTTGTTCAGTTAAAGAGAGTGACTTCTAATGGTATGAATAAGGACCTTTTTTTTTTCAAGAGGAAGAGTAGACTAGAAACTATGACCTCTCACCAGAATAAATTACTTTACTTATTTTTGACATTTCCCATCCCTCACTATACAAATGCAAACTTTTTGATATCAGGCACATTAAATATTTTGCCTGCTGCTGTATTCTTGGTAAAAAATAGAACCTTATCTATTCAAATCATTCAACAACTTAATATTGAGTGCATACTGCAACCCAGCACTGGGCTAGCCTTGAGGGATGGTCAAGGAAAGGACTTCATAAGTTTAATGGTGGTAACATAAAAAAACTCATCTTTAATAAGACATCTTTTCTGGAGTTGGACTTTGAAAATTAAAAAAAAAAGCCACCATCCTTTTATTGTGTGCAATGTGTAATAACACTGTTGGAGACTGATAGGGTGCCAGAGACAGCTTTTATTTCACCTGTTAAAAGAGATTTATAGGCAACTCAGAGGGGCTCAACAGCAAACATTCTGATTTTATTCTAATTGGAAAAGACAATTTAATTTTACTGACAATTATAAGGGAACAAAGAATGTACTTAAATTGAAATTAAAAAGTAACAATGTAAACCAGTTTGTTGTGATCTTGTAGGTTCTCTCTAACATTTTGCATTACATGATCATATTGATACTCTTGTAGACTCCATTAAATTCTATGGTTTCTTATAATAAGAATGTAAACGATACATGATAGATTTAAAAGAGAAACACATTTCTTTGTGTGTGAAAGGATTGAGCTCTTTACCTTGAAAAGGATTTGAAAATTGGGTCACCTTTTTCATTTTCTTCATATTGATGGAATACAGGTCACTGGAGTCCAGCTTTGTTTAGCTCTTCTTGCTCCATTTTGACAAAGTGATAAAGAACCTAATTACTAAACTGCTCAGCTAATAAAGATGGGGGAATCACCTTCTCAAAAATGGAAAAGTACCATTCAAGTGTATTGAAGGTCCATCAATTTCTGGGCTTGAAATGTCTCCCACTTAGAGCCTGGATGAAGAATGGCATGTTTAAAGAAGCAGGGGTCCTCATCAGCTCTGGGCTTGGGTGTTAGAGGGCTAAGACCTCTGTTTGGTATCATGTTTTTTTTTTTTTAACGCTCCATAGGGCAGGGTTAATCTCTGAAACTGCATATGTACTGAATCAATGCATGAACGCTTGGAGATTGGGTATTCTGACCTTTCTCAGCCTAGGTTTCTATCTGCTGTGCCTGAATTTCCAATGTGATGTAGACGTATGATTATGGACCATTTACTTAATTTTTTCCAGACTCAGATTCCCCATCTGTGAAGTGGAGGTTCTCATATTATCCCTTTCATAGAAATGAACCAAGCAGGATTGAATAAATGAGATAGTCTGGGGAAAGGATTTAGCATGTGATCTGGTGTACAGTGAGTACTCAATAAATCCCACCCATCCTTGCCGTGGTTGAAAGTGCAGTCCCCACATTCAGACTTAGGTACTGACATCCAGAGGGACTAGATAACATCACAGTGATAACATAAAACCAGAACGAGAACTCACTTCTTATGGCTCCTAGCCCAGTTCATCTCCCTGCAGCTGTCTCCTGATATCATTTCTATTAATCCACTGAGAAGTCCTAGAGATTCTATTGTCTCAGCACTCAAACCACAAATCTCAGAATACCTCTGCTATTCTTTTACAGAATAAGCTAATATCTCTGACTCTGTAAGTATGCTCAGTTCACAGTTAACTATCTTCACTTCAAAAGATGCTGAATACATACCCTAATCCCTGGGAAATAATTTCTTTATCCAACATCCCATGTTCCCCTTCTCATCCCTGTCAATTTCCACACTGGCCATCTTTCTCAGTGTTTCTTCCCTCTCTGACTCTTAAGTTGGTCCCTCAGATTTCCCTTCTTTTGTAACCAAATGTGCTTTTCTTGCTTGACCTCATGCATTTTGCTAGGTTTAAGCAGTTGATCACATCCGAATCTATATCTGGCTTTAAGTGATGCCCCATTACTCTGAGCCCTAGCCGGGTACGTTCAGCTACCTGCTGTCTATTTTCATTTGGATATTTGTGTCAGACACAGGCTAGATGCTACTCTCACCTGTTCCTCTTCCTGGGTACACAGGAAGACTGTGTTTTCTATCCTCTCCTACATTTAGTTTGGGACCAAACGAATGAGCACTCGCCCAGAGTTGATGTGGGTAGTAATGACATGCATCAGTGCTGCAAGCCTTTCTCCCCTGTCCCCAGAGAGGAACCTGGATCACAAGTCACTCCCTGAAGAAGAGTTTCCCAGGAGAGCCCTCCAAACAGCGCTGGGCTACGATGAAATCTGGGAATTAAAGTCTAAGTCACCGAGATTTGGGGTGATTTGTTGCTGCAGCAGAGCTTAACCTTTCCTTACAATACAGTGTCCCTTGGGCACCTTGAGCTCTGCCTTAAAGTCTGTTTTTCCACCTCGGTTAGCGTCATCATCATCTATTCAGTTGCTGGATTAACAGTCCCTAGTTCTCAACTGGATCCGTTGAAACACCAAGCTATATGGAGTTTAACTTCCATATTAAAAAAAAATTATCTCTTTTTTAAGCCATTATCCTGATTCAGGTTCCTGCTATTTCTTACCTGCTTATTGACTTGAATTAATTTAAAACAAAGCAGGAAATCATCCTATGAGGATAGTTGGTCATTATTAAAAGTTATTCCCTGCAGGGAACAGAAGAGAATATGGTCACAGTGTAACAATACAGTTGATGTGTAGAAGTAAGTGATCTCCAGATCACTGAGGAAGGACGTGGGGGCTCCCTGGCCTATGCTCTGCCTGCAAGAGCCCATATACAAAGAAGAAAAGCACCCCACACAACACACAGATGGACCAGGGAGACTTAATGCAATTAACTGTGGACACCCAGATACTTCTTAACTACCGTCTTCCACTTTATCTTTTCATCCACTCACACATGCTTTTGATGGAGGGTCAGAAGGCCAGCTGCTTACTGAGTGCAGATCAAAGCTGGAGCGATAGTCTGGCAGGGGTCTTCTTGCGAAGCTTAACCTTACCTGGGAGAGTCAGTTAGCTCAAAACATTTCTAATCACCTGTGATCCCTCCTTCCATCTCCTGCCGAGTGTGGGACTATAGTTGACAGCTCCCACACTCCCCTTTCCACTCAGTGATGCTCCCTTTAGAAAAGCAGTTCTCATTTTTTTTTTTTTTAAACCAACCTGTATTCCCTCTCCGGTAACAAGTAAACCCCCTCCTTGGTCGCCACTCCACTCTTATTTAGAAGCCCTCTGTGTTGGCATACAAGGGCATTTCATTTCTTCATGTCTGCGGTGGCTCTCTCTTCTCCAAACCTCAGCATGTATTGCCTTTTGTCAACCCTAATAACAATCAGAGAGAGATTTATGCGGGAATGGAGGGTCGCGATGGGGATACAAGTGCTGTAGTAAGCTATGAGCATGCTCAGAGTGGTCGAGGCAAGTGGAAGTTTTTAAAAGCAAAATGAGGAGGATCATATAAGATATCTTGAAACAATCATCCTTGCCTGACAAGGATTAATAGCGAGGGTAGTGCCAGACCAAGACTGAACAGACAGGTGGTGGTGGTCTTTGTGCAAGTTCACAGTTCTGGCCGAGCCTTTTATGATAGTTCCTTTTGTGAGGTGTCCACATGTAAGAAACCGTCCTTTGTAACCTGCAGGAATTATTTGTTTATTATTTATTTATTTTTGGAGAGAGTTTAACAAAAATGACTCTCTCTCTCTCCCTCACTGAGGGACAGTCACGATGGGACTGAGGGACAGTGAGAGAGAGAGAGAGAGAGAGAGAGAGAGAAAGAAAGAATCGATTTTTATTTAGTCTTTCATGTGGCTTTCATTGCTCTGGTGCTGGGGTTTGAACCGCGTCCTCGTGCGTGCCAGGCAAGCACTGTAACTGCTCAGCCAATGCTCCAGCACAGTGACTGTCTTTTGATTCTGACAACTTTTACACTTTGAGTACTTAAACATAAAAATGAAAATAAGTCTCATGCTTGAAAATGTGTTTCTCTTTTGAGTAATTGCTCAGTAGTCCATAGTTTTGGTTCTTGTTGAGGACTGAAAAGATCCTATGAAAATCTGCAATGACAGCAATAAATGGAAACTATCTGGACGCCTTTGGATGTCTTTAGAGGAGCCTTAGAGGCAGACTCGTGGTCATCAGACAGCTAAACCAGTGTCTGCATTTCCCTGTTCCTGTTCAACCAGGCTATTGGGGGATAATCTCTGCACCGAGGATTGCTTTCCACGTAAATGTGAAGTCGGTCACACTAGTCCTTGTTACCACCAGCCTTCCTTAGGACCTTCCCTCTGCTTGCTCTCTAATTCAACTCTGCACTTTAACTTGGCCTCTGGTGAGGCCTGAAGTCTCACTATGGGTCTCCTTCTTCCTACAGCTAAACTGCCAGACAGGAACAGGCCCAAAATGTCAGAATAGCCATGAACACTTCCATGAGAATGAGTCTTTCTGAGGCTTCTTCTAACAGTACTTATTTTTAAAAACACCATTACTAATTGTGAAATGAGCAATTTCTATCCTATTACAGAAATTTAAGGTGAGTTGAGTAGAGAGATGAGAGGATTCTTAAAAGAAGAACATTGTCCCTGAAATCCTTCCATAACCTGTGCAGGTGAACATTTACTATCTAGTGTGAAGCTGGCTCCATTAATTAAGCATCTCATTATTTGTCATGGGGAAAAGGTGCTTTGCAGTCTTCATCTTATAAATATTCCCCATATATAGAAAGAGAAATGATTTAAAAAATGAGCATATAAACGGCAAAGGCTTTCTTGTTTTTTTTCATTTTTTATTTATTTATTTTTTTAGGTGTTCAGCCAGGTATGACCCTACCACCACACCTGCAGATGCCCCTAACTCTTGCCTGGAATGCTGTCTTCCTCCCCTCCCACCCTGTCTTTAGGCGGGGCTCCCCCATGAGGCTGTCTCTGCTCTCCCCAGTGGTAATTTTTTTCCCCCCTGGGACTTGCGTACAACATTTAGAGACGCTTTACATTTAAAAACAATCTACAGCACACTCAGGTGCAATAAAGTCCCCACCTTCTGCAGTCTTTCCCGATGTGGATGCTGGGATCATTTTACAAGATGTCCTTCCCAGTGTAGTCAGACGGGGTCCCCCGTATAGTATAGCTTTCTGTGTTTGTGATGATGTCTAAAAGGGACTCTATCTTGGGACTTTATGAAGATAATAAAAATGTTAGCTGCCTTAACTTATTTTCAAAGCAATATGGGGTATAAATAACTGAGCTCATGCTGTGAAATGGAACAGTGTGGAATTAGCAGACAAAATTATTTATAAACACAGAATTATACATTATATATGGGGATCCTGATGCTGCCTAGTTTTCTTCTCATTAAGGAATTGATAGAATGCTTAACAGAGTGGCCAAAAGAAGGTTTCTGTTCTATTTTGGTTGTTCTTTTATTCTTCTTTGTATCATCCAAGTTCTGCTAGGGCTTGGATTCTTTTTCAATGTACCTCCTAGTTTGGGTCTCACATCTGCACTGAGAGGCTGTTTTCTTTATCAGAGACCTTAAGGAATTTTAGTTCTTAATTTCTTTTTAGTTCTTGCTTGTCTTTGTGTTCTGCAAAATCCCTACCTTCCTCCTTCTATACTTTTCTGTAGAGGTAGGAAGTCCCTTCTCCATGTCCTTGTATTGCAGGAGTAGCTTTTTGCTTAGATTCTAAGCTGAAACTTGATTCTCCCTTAGGGTGCTGATAAGGCAGGAAATACACCCCCACTTCTCACCCTTCCTTGGGTGACACTTAGGGGGAGATGCCAGGGGTGTTATTTCTGACATACTACACCTAGTTGCCAGTGGGGCCCACATAATGTTTGTGTCTGTGATTTATCTCCTCTGCTAGACTGTAACCTCTTGAAGATGTCAACAGTATCTCATTCAGTTTGTACCCACTGGGGCTCCTAGCAGTCTTGCATAGGATAGAAGCTCGTGAAGTGCTTAGCAGATTGGATTGCATTAAATATTACTATTGAGTGCACCAAAAGGGGTGCTGGAACTCCAAAGGGCCTTAATTCACCTCATGGAGCTGCACGGAGACACTGTCAGACTTAGTTTACGCACCCTGGCTCTCCATGGGTAAAGTCAATGCCAATTAATTCCAAGCTTCTGCAGTGGAGAGACAACACATTTTCACCTAGAGCCTGGTCAGATCCTTTTCTGCTGTGTATCTTAGTGATCATAAAGCAGGAAGACCCCTGGGATTCTATTCTATTTAGGCAAAGGCAGGTGTGCTGGGAAGCTTTGTATTTGTACACAAACACAGAAAGCAGGACTTATTTTTGCAATTACTTGCAAAGGCTGCCCATGTTTTCCAGCATGTAAATTAGGACTTGAAGGAAAACATCTAATTGCATTTCGTGCCAACTAATTGCCAACTCAAAATTTTAGATTAGTGTGCACACCGTACTTAATTTTTTGGTTGTTGTTATTAATAACATACTTAGCTCCATAAGAAGGGAAATAATGAGCTGGCATTAAAGACTTGAGGGCCACCCCACTAAGAAAACGCATTGGGTAACGTGATAAGGAACTCACGGGAAAAGTGTCAAAGCCCTGGCTAAAATTCCAGACAAAGATTTCCTAGGTCTTATGCTTTTCTGTTGGTTTGCTGGCAAAATAATAAGTGGCATTTGGAATCATTGCTCTTGTTCGGCCACAAGGAGGGGCCATGGTTACAATCACAGATGTGTCCTTGACTCGTATCACACCAGTAGCCTTTCTTGTATGAAAAACAAAACATATTTAAAAGAGCTATTTTTTAAAAATGCGCCTCACATCCAGAGAGAATGGGATGGTCTTTTGTGGGTAATTTAAACACACTGCAATGTCCTTATGTTATTAAATGAACGTTACAAAGCATGACAGAATCACAGTCACACACACAAAATCGGACAAGCCACAATGTTGACTGGAAATGAAAGAGAAGTTTTTTCGCACGTTGTCAGGAAAAGGGAACTGGTAGCTTCAGAGTTTCCCCTGTTTTCTCAGCAAGAGTTATTCTCTGAAGGACACTAGGAAGTTTTTGTCCTGAACACAGAAGTCAGAAAATGTATCCTTGATGCTGGATTTAGCAATGGCAGGTTTGCAAATCTATTTAACTCGGGAAGATTGTATTCAAAGATGGTCAGTTTTGGGTTCTAAATGAAGGGACAGAAAGAGAATGGATGGACTTTGGAGAAGCATCGGAATCAAAGATGCATTCCCAACACATCATCCCTCCTCTCCTCCCTCGACCTGTCTTTAGCGGGCCCTGGTCTATGCCTGGCACAGTGCAGTCTGTACCCCATCCAATATGTTCAGCAAGGTCTCTCCTTTGTGGAATCTCCAGGCAGGTGGAGGGAAAATGTCAAGAAAAAAAATGAGTCAACATGTGCCTATAAATTGTGTTAAGTGTCATGAAAGAGAAGAATGGGGAGTGATTAAGACTACAAAAGTTGCATCTAATTGAGATGGGAAAGAGGTTTCTTAGGAAAGCCTTTTTCAAGCAATGACATTTAAGCTGAAACCTGTGGGATGAGTAGTATTTAGTCAAAGCAGAGGGAATAGATCTTTGCAGACAGATGGGAGGACAGGTGTGCAGGCCCTGCAGTCGACACATTGGAGGGAGCGGAAGATGGCTCTTGGGGTTTGGAGCGTGGTGATGAAGGGGAGAGTGATTTGAAACGAGCAGGAACGATTGATAGAGGAGGATCACACAGGGTCCTGTGGTCCTGGGAGGAAGTTTAGATTTTTAGCTTCTAAGCAATAGAAGCAAAAGAAGCTGCTAGAAGGTAGAAAGAGGGAAGTGATACAATCAGTTTAAAGAGACCTCAACAGAGAGAGAAAGGCAAGAACAAAGGACAGGTGAGGAGCTGGGAAGAACCGTCCATGGGGCTGGTGAACCTGCTGGTCATTTGCCCGTTCCTTCTCAAATCCGTTCTTCACGCTTCGCATGCAAAACAAAGGATGTTACCTAAGCGCTGTGTTGCTTTTGTGTGGGTTGAAATCAGCGAGAGACTATGGAGGGAGGCTGGAGGAGAGAGGCCAAGATATGGGAAGTTTACCAAAAAGAGTTTGAGGGAGATGATACTAGAGGTAATTTTAATATAATTTAGGATCTAAA
>PVKS010026974.1:0-28022 GCA_004027875.1 Aplodontia rufa | reverse complement strand
ATTCCTCCACGAACTACCCATTTAACGCATGAGTTCTTCTGGGGGCAACTGCAAAAGGTAAAATCCAAGGTGGTTATCCATGATCTGGTTTTTCCCCTCAATAACAAAGTTTATATCCATTGATTGATAATGTTTTGATAATGTTTCCCCCTCAACTGTATTTCTATATTTTTCTAATAAAAAAATAATAAAAAAGAATAACACATTCAGGGTGAATATCCCTCCCTCATACCCCCCAAAAAAGCAACAGAAAAAATCACTTGGCTACATCATATTGAAACATCTAACAACCAAAGATAATTAAAAAAAATTTTTTTAAAGACAGAGGAACAGTGAGAGAATGAGAAACAGAGAGTCAATTTTATTTAGTTTTTCATGTGGCTTTTGTTGCTCCAACACTTTGTTGTGTATGTGGTACTGGGGTCTAAACCCACATACTCTTGCATGCCAGGCAAGCACTGTAACCACTGAGCCACTGCTCCAGCCCACAACCAAAGATAAATTTAAAAATCTTGAAAACAGGCAGAAATTTTTTAAAAATTAGAGAACACATTGCATGTAGAGAATCACAGGTTAGAAATTGAAAGGAATAATCTGGCGCACCGAGACCAAAACCAATCGTTGGAGATGGGTTCCCCCCTATTCCAGGTGTACAAGAGCATTTATAGGGGATTTTCATGGGGGTTGGGGTAGTTAGGAGCAGAGGGCAGATGCTGATTGGTTCTCTGCCCCAAGGATAGTGGTGAAAGTAGGTCGTTGGGTGTATGCTTATGCCTGTGGGAAAGTTAGAGCCCGGAAGGTTAGAGCCGGGACGATTAGAGCCAGGAAGATTAGAACCCAGACAGTCAGAGCCAGGAAGAAAAGTTTGGGAGGCACCATGATAACAGAGGGGGTTATAGAAATATAGCCAACTTCTTTAGAAACTGCTTAACAGTGAATTGTACATGAACTGTAATCTTTAAAATACTGAAAACAACCCCAAAGTTTATATCTAGCAAAAACATCGTCAGTGTTGGCCATAAAATTACCACTCTTGCATGGATAGATTTCAAAATCTTTTCTGACTGCACCCAGTTGATTCTGTCACACCTTCTCTGAATTTCTATAGTTCTTACCTTCAAATCATATACTATGTACCCAATTCTTTCCTGTAGTGTTTTGTTATCTAGGAATCTCATATACGGGATAGTGAAAAGATTTCAGGAGGAGGTAGAATTGTACCGCACCTCTTCTGCCTCAACTTACTGTTGTATTAATGGTGGAAAGGTAGCACATTTACATGAAGCTTCCTGTTTGGTTGCTATTGACCAAGAGATGGCATATTTTTCTCACATAATAATCTGAGGGGAAGGAGTCTTAGAGGCAAAATAGAAAAATAGAGGGCAAAAAAGGGCAGTTTCTTCTTTCATAGGCAGATGTTGCTTTTCATTTGTTTTCTTGTAAGTATAAACTCTCCCTTCCCCTTTCCACTCCCCACCCTTCTTTTCTCTCTTTCAAAAGGATCTGCTTTTTTTTTTCTTTTTTTCTTAAGTGAACTATTTGGTAGACTGGGGAAAAGGGAGGAAGAACTTTTTCTTACCACACCCACCCCACCAAACATCAGGATTGCTTTCTTTGCTTGAGTTGCTGAGGAAGGTCAGCAAGAAAAGGCTTTGTTTTGTTGGGTGGATTGCCCAAGTTGAGGATTGCTTGTGAGAAATGGAAATTTTAAAGGGGAGATTTGAGGATTCTGGTAATGGTGAACTTATGCAGAGAAGAGATTAGAGAGTTAAGGATGAGAATTTGAAAGTTTTGTTGAGATGTGTTAAATTCTTTTGTGTCCTCTCTGATATTGCTAACATTTTCGAAGTTGAATTTATTAGGAGGAGAGTGATGTTGCAAAATGCTGATGTTGGCATCTAAGAGGGTGTTGGGTTATATCAGAGGCATCTACAGGAAACCTAGCTCCAGGGATTAATTAAGTAACATTTCCATGCTGAAAAGAACAGCTGTGTTTCTGAGTTTTGCCAAGATCTGCTTGGACATTGAAGAAAAACACTTTAAACTTTGCTTAATTTTTAAAGTGGGCAGGTGGAAACCTTATTTTAGCTCTCCAGCAGGAATTACGTTTTGAGCCTGGGAGCTTATACATGCTGTGTTTCGTGTATCAAAATAGAAACTACGGACAGATCTGAAATGATTACTAGTCAAATTGCCAAATATAATAAATCAAGAGGTCTTTGGAAATATGAATAGTCTCTAAATACATATACTTTAAAATAAACAACAAATGGTAGTTATACTGAGAACCCATAGCTGCAATTGCATATTTTTAAAAGGCAATGTTTCCTTTCCTACCCATCTCCATTTAATAGGCATTGTTTCATAAAGAATCTGCCTGCACATATTAGATTCTCAGCCCTCCAGGGGTGAGCTCTTTACTCCTGTCTAGCTTTACTTTAGCTTTAAGTTGCCATTAAATAAATAAGGCTATATTTGTGCTTATTAGAAAATAGTTCTCAAAGTCTGTATTGAGATGCAGCTGGCATACCCGATGAAACCCGGCTGTAACACAGAGAACCCTTGCCCAGACACTGCTATGTAGTTGGCTGAACCAACTGATGATTTAGAAATTATCTTCTAGATTTGTTTATACAATATAAGCATATTTCTGAGAATAGTTATCTGAGGCTTTTCCCAATGGACTGTGCAGAGATTGTGGTAGATTTTTTTCAAAGATGTCCACATGATATCTCCCATCTTGCGTGAGATTTTATAAGGTGACCTTGATCTCCTCATCAAGAGATAAAGTTTCTTTCTTTTCCCTTACATCTTCTTACCTTAGTAATCCACTATAAATAATTGAATGTGAGGCTGGCGCAGTGACTCAGCGGTTGCGGGACTTGCCTGGTATGAGAGAAGTCGCAGGTTCAAACCCTGGCACTGCATGTACAACTGAGTGTGTCAGAGCAACAGAAACTAAATGAAAAATCTAAATGAAATTGATTCTCTCTCTCTCTCCCTCTCTCTCTCACACTGTCCCTCTCTCTCTCTTTAAAAAAAATAATTGAATGTGGTAAGGATTTTAGGATTCCCAAGACTAGACATCAAGAGGCCTTGCATCTTTTGCATTTGCTCTATTGGAGCCCAAGTCAACCATTCAAAGAAGTGTTACATTACCCTCCTGAGAGGAAGGCCATGTGGAGAAGGCTCTGGGAGATGTGAGATTACAAAGAAAGACAGATTCATCCTTGCTGTGCAAGCCTTTACACCACCCCCATGGAAGCCCAGACGTCAACATGAAGCCATTGTAGGTCCTCCAGTCACAAATCTTTGAAATGCTTCTTACATGCCAATAAATAACCAATACTGAACTTAGCATTGCTAATAATAATGATAATAACACTGATGATGATTTTAAACATTTACATAGTACCTCATATATGCTGGCACTTTTAAAAATGATCTAGTTAAGATCCTAATCTAACCCATATAATGACCCTGTGAAAGGGGTAGCAAATTTGAGGCTTGGAAGAGCCATAATGTCCAAAGTCACAAAGTAAATGATAAAGAAGGCATTGTATGAACAGCTCTTAGATGCCACACACTGTCCCAGGTTCTTTCCACATGTTATCAGTTTTAAGTCTCATGACAGATTGTGACAGTAAATATCTTACTCTATCCATTGGATAGATAGATAAATTTGGGCCTGGTATCTGGGAAGTGGGAAAGTCAGCTTCAACACTTAATGCCTCTGACTCCAAAGTCTAATTTCCTTTCGCTCTACAACATGGAGCTCCCTTCTCAATCTATTTGGCTATTCAGATTCATTTACATATAGGATATCTCCCTGACTGTCACAATGTTAGATGTGGAATAAGGTAAGGAAGTCATTCTCCTCACTTTTATGCAATAGTGTATTATAGGGACTTGAAGTAGGCAAGATAGAGAAATATGAATCACTTAGATTAGAAAGAAAGATGTAATACTGTTGCTTGTTGGGATTCCCCAACATGAGGCCCAGCTGGCTTGTAAAAGAATTGGTGGTAAACAACTCTAAGGGGTCCAGCTGGCTTGTAATTAGCAAATTGCCTGACCGCATGACTAAGCTATTCGGCCACTCATTTGTTACAATTGGATAAATGTGTTTGCACTGTACCCCTATTGGTTGTTGTAATGGATAAATAGAGTAGCAGCTAGTCAGGTAAGGGAAGCAGCCAAAGCAGAAGCAGTAGCCAGAGAAAAGCAAGCAAGCAAGCAGCCATGTCCTGAAGGAAGAAAGCAGAGAAGACGCATAGAACTGGAGAGATCAGCAGAGACGTCGGAGAGATCAGCAGCGGTAGAAGATGCAGGTCCCATGTTCCGGCCACCGGCATTCGCCCCCTTGTTCCCAGCTCCCCAACCCTTCCTAACTCAGCCCTTGGAGGACTGCCCAGTTCCGCTGGGTCGTTCTGCCCGCTCCTCGCTCTGGAGTGCTGCGGGGAGAGACTCCTTGCCCTAGCCCTGACCTAACTCAGCCCCTCAGAGTACGGCCCAGGTCCGCTGGGTCGTTCTGCCCGCTTCTCGCTCAGGAACTCTGGGGGAGCAACTCCTCTCCACCGGCCCCCAGCCCTGTCCTGTCGGTGCCCGGTTCCCAGTGTCCTGCCGCCCCCGGGGAACAGCTAAGGTCCTCCAAAGTCGTTCCACCCGCTCCCCGCACCAGAACCCTGCGGGGAGCGACAGTTGCTATTCTCAGATGATAGGATGTCTTCTATAAAAATTCCCAATCTTTAAAATAAATCAATAGAAATAATAATTAAACTTAGCAAGGTTTCATAATACAAAGTTACTATAAAATCAGTTTCATTGTTACATACTATTAATAAAAAATCAGAAATAGAAATGAAAAAGACTCAGTTACAATAGAACCAAAATCATGAAATACTTAGGTATAAATCTAATAAAAAATATTCAAGATCTGTATTGTTTTAGTCACCTTTTCTGCTGCTGTGACCAAAAGACCTGACAAGAACAAATTTAGAAGAGAAAAAGTTTATTTGGGGTTTCATGGCTTCAGAGGTCTCAGTCAATAGATGACTAACTTCATTCCTTGGGATCAATGTGAGGGAGAATATCAAGGCATGAGTGTGGCAGAAAGAAAGCCAGTGAGAATATATCCACCAAGAAGCAGAGAGCGAGAGACTCTACTCACCAGACACAAAATATATACCTCAAAGTCATGCCTGCAATGACACACCTCCAGCCACACCCTCTCTGCCTTCAGTTACCACTCAGTTAATCCCTGTCAGGGATTAGTTCATTGGTTGGGTTAAGGCTTTCATAACCTAATCATTTCACCTCTAAATCTTGCATTGTCTCACATATGAGCTTTTGGAGTACATCTCACACGTAAACCATAACATGTATGCAAAAACTAAAAAACAATGATGAAAGAAATCAAAGACTTATATAGGAGACACAAAATGTTCACGGATTAGAAGACTATTATTTTTATTCTTTCCAAACTAATCTATAGATTTGTAAAAATCATAATACTGATTCTCCACATGATTCCATTTTGCGACTAGAGCTGTGAACTGCTGCAGTAAAATATAAATTTCTTGTGATCCAAGACCATCTCGTTTGTCACTGAATTCCCAGAACTTGGCACATAGTTGGCATTTAGTACATGTTCAACATAATTAATATATTGAGAGGAGGACTATAGGAAAGGAAAACAGGTTCTGGATATGCTAAATTTGAGATGCTGTGATATGTCATCCAAGAGATGATGTCTAGTGAACATATAGATCTTTGGCTCTATCCTTACAGAGAACTTGAGGCTGGACTGTAAACAGGAAGTGTGGCAATATAGCTGGTGGCTTAAGCCATAGGTGTAGATGCAAACACGGCTCAGGAGGACTGTTTGGAGTGAAAAACAAGATGAAAAGAAAATCTGGTGGAGCAGATGAATGATTAATCCAGTGTCATAACACATGGCTCATAATTTTCATTCAGAAATTCCATCATCTTTACATCTTCCTCTTCTCCTAGCCCTCCAACCACTGGGGCTCATCAGCACTTCTTGCTAACATTCTAGATTCAGTGTCCTGCCTGTCTGGCTGTAAGTTCTTTGAATTTCTCTCATTCAAAGTACCAGTGGCTGACCTGTTCCCATGAATGAGTCTAGCTCCATTTCCTTGGTTTTCTAAGGTTTTGGTATTAAGTTGAAGTTATTTCATTTGCTGAGTCATATTATACAACATAATTATAGTTGGAAAAAAGATTTTTGATGCCAATAAATACCTCTATAAATTTTTCAGTATACATATATATTCTTTCTGGTAAGAATTCAGTTAAAGTAAAATCTTTTTTTGTATAGTTATCACTTTGCAAAAATCATTAAACCCAATAATTATGTGTGTTTTATTGTCTTTGAGAATAAAAGGGTAAAAACATCCCACTTAAAATAAGAATATTGCTCATTTCAAGTGTGTTTGCTAATTTTTTCCCATCATAAATTCTATTTATAGTCTGAAGCAATTACCACTAACTGGTTATAGAAATCTTCCTACTTTCTTCATTAAAAATAACAGTAAGTGAAAATGTTTTAAAATTTAAATTTTATGAGTTTTAATTTTATGTCAAGCAACCAGACATTATAACTTCATTTATATATATGAAGTTATATATTTATATGAAGTTTTATATATATATATGAAGTTTTATATATACATATATATATATATATATATATGGCAGAAATGTTTTTGTAGACAGTAATCCATCTTATTAACAAATTATCAAGAAACAGTTTTCATTAAGTGTTTCTTTTTCTTATTTTTTTTGTGCTCATTGCATTTTAAAACATACCTTACTTTTGTTTAATGCTTGGAAGTTTGCCAAATGAGTACTTTCACAATTTATTGAACACTTGATATGTTTAGCACTGTGCTTGATGCCGAGAACATTAGAATAAACAATCCATGTTTTTCATCATAATGTGCAGTATCAGAGTTCAGAGCAGCAGAACAAATAGGGCATGCACATGAGTGCACATCTTTCTTGATGCATTCATATATACATATATATGACTATATTATACATGAATGTATTATATATAGCAAGTAATATATTAGCATAAGGAGTGTATTAAAGAGATTTGACCTTATGCAATTGTAGGAGTTAAACAGTCTTTTGGAAGCTCTATCTGAAGTTTGCGTTCTGGAGTCTGCAGCACAAGTGTTTGGGAAGGGTAGGTGGACGTGAAATGGAAGAATCAAAGAACTGATGAACTCTAATCCACAAGGATAGACTGAAACTCCTGTCAATGTCTCCATGCCAATAAGCCTCCAAGTTTGATGTTGAGGTGTCTTGTAGGTGAATTGGAAGCTCTGGACCAAGAGTTCAGGAAGCTGAAAGAGGATCAAAAGGTACTGTAGAAACTTTGGAAGCTGACCTGGCTGCTACCTCATGCTATCCAGACGAGCCAGCAGATGGGCAACATCATGCCCAAAATGTAGCAGTGCTTCATGTTTTGCCCTGAGTTTCCAGGTATGAAAAGAGAAGATGGATGTTTCATTACCTTTACCTTCTATATCTTGTGTAATGGCTCTTGTTGCCCAGACTAACCCAGATCTGTGCAGGGAAGGGAATTCTGGGAAATGTTCCAGCCTAGTTAATTGGTTGACACAAAAGAGATATACTTGTCCATTCCATTGAGTCATAGACACTGAGTCACTTTGTTAAGAGATTAGGAAAGAAATGTATTAATTTTTCTGATAAGGAAGAACACTGAAGTTCTGACTATTCAAGTGATGACCAAGGCCTCAGATCATAAGTGGAAGATGGAGTCAAGATCAGACCACAAAACTCCTGATTTCCAGCCCTATGTTCTTTCAACTTTTCTATTGTCTGTGGGGAAAGATACAACTCCCTAAGATGACTTTGGAGATTTATGCAGATTTATATGTGCATATACTTTTCTTATCTTACCTAGAGCAAACTCTGATTGAGACCATTGGGACTTTGTCCCAATAAATCCTGGAGGATGATGTAATGAAATTGTATATAATGAGGAGGAGAACACTAAAAACCTTCAAAATAATGGATTTAATTTTTTAAAAATCTGTTTTGCTTTTCTCGATTCTTTCATTCTCTTCCCTTTGTTTTTCTTGTCTGTGAAGCCCTCTTCCAGAAATGATCTGTATTACTTGAGGGGACACTAACTGTCTGGACGGGGGATGCTTTTTTTCTCCCTAGCAGTTACTCATTCCTTTACAGTTGGATCATGCACTTTTACTCCAGAATGACATAGTCTCACATTTCTCAACATATTACAGGTTGGCAGAAGCCAGAAAGGAGGAGGTCACAGTAGGAGATATACTTGCCAACTTAATCCTCAATAGTTGAGAGTAAAAGCCAGTCAGAGGTCTAAGAAAAATCCATTTTCATTAAAAAAGGATAACATCCAGAGCATAAATTCTTATAGGTATGGGTTAGCTTTAATTTGGTATCAGTTACTGATCTTTTGTGGGAGGTTACGTAAAAACCACTTACCTCCCTGTATCTCTGTTTCCTTTTATATAAAATGGAAATTTTTTTTCTCACTGCCTTCTACACACACATAAACTGAAAATTAATAGTGTCAGTAACATAATACCCTGGATGACATAATGAGACACTGCTTTGTAAATGTAATCTTATGTCTAATCTGGGTTTTTAATCAAGATTTTCTGATACTAATGAATGTAAATACTCAAAGTATTGAAAATAACTACAGTCTTATCTTCAGCAATCTCACTTACTGCAACCACTTCACATCATTTTTTCTTATTTATAATCAGTAACTCATGAAAAATAGCACATTAAATGATATTATTTTCCAAGTCTTCGAAAACACATTAGTATTTGACTTTATATGTCTAATACATCCTACTGAAACTAATGTTTCTCTCCTAATGCTGGTGGATGTGGTCTGCATAAGCTACTGGCCTCTGCAACTGAGAAATGTGTTGCTGCTCTATTAATGGTGGGTTGTGCCTTCCAGTGTTGCAGCAGACCTCAGAAGCACACCCCCAATTTTTTCTTTCTGAGTTCCTATCTCATGAATCCAAAGAATGAAATCAACAGATGAGGATGAGAGAGTGTAAGAGAAGGATTTATTCAGGTGTGAATAGAAAAAGAACTCCTATAGGGCAATAGGGGACCTGATAAGGTTGCCACTTGAGTGTGCTAACCTAGGGGTTTATATAGCACTGATTGGATTAAACACTGTTGGATGAATTTTATGCTAATCAAGGTTGGTTAACCCTAGCTTCTGAACTTCCATTATGGTCTGGCCTACTTCTATTTCCCTGATGTTCCTCAGGAAGCAGTAGCTTGAGGCCATGGGATCATGGATGCTCAGGGTTTCTGGGCTGGGATACTTCATGGAGTGGGCATCCACACTGGGGCAGGACAGGGCTTGGATGCCTCAGTGCAACACATAAGCACTCCCTGGCTTGCCTGGGCTGTCTGTGTCTCGACCCTCCCTGGCACGGCATGCTCTGCACTGCACTGCCTGTGCCAGACACTGTGCTCCAACCCCTAGGCTGCTGTTTCACAAGCCCTGGGCAAGGGCTGACTTCACTACTTGAAGTCTGTTTATATAAAATCTGTAGCACAATGCCTAAAACATGGAACTTTTTATAAACAATAGTTTCTTTTTCTCCTTTTGAATTTGAAAAACATTTCTGTGCAATAGAATTTTTCAATGAAATCTTCATTTATTTCAGTTATAATCATAGACTTTCTTTTGTGGTTGGATGAATCATATTGTCAAAACTAAACTTTATTTTTATTTCATGACTAAAGAATTTTATTTATTTATAATTTTTCCAGAGATTGATTTAAGGGACCAATATATTTAGTACTGAGAAAGAGAAATTAAGAAATCTATTTTATATTCCTGCATACCATATTTTCAAAGAATTGGGTTCTCTTACTCTGATATTACTGAAAACTTGGGAATTTTTGTTCTGGATTCCACTTGTGAGAAACAAAATGCCCATCTCTTATGGTTTCCCACTTTGAGTGATACATCTGGCCTTGGGTGTCACTGGCACAGAAGTCTCATTATAGGTACTAAAACTGTGCCGGCATGCTCCTTCTCAGCATGCAGATGCCAAGCCAGACACTTTCCCAGCCTCCAAAGGACCTATTTTACTGTGTAGAGAAAAATCTCAACTTTTCTACACTTTTATTTCTCATCTGGACAACAAAATGCTCTTTCTAATGAAAGGCAAAAAGAAAGAATGGGCATAAGCAGTCTGGTTCTATGGCAGGATTTACGGCAATGATATAAATGAAAATCTAGGTCAGATTTGTCCTGGGATCTTTGGGTGATGGCCACCCAGGAGGACTGAGAATAATTCACCAAGATAGGGATGCAGTTAAGCCTGTTTATTGGAGAAAGATACACTCTGAGGGTGCAGCAGTCTTTTTTTTAATAAATATCTTGAGGTCAGGGGCTTGCATTTGAGTGAAAACCTATATAGACTTATCAGCTTCATTTGCTTTTAGTTGATACTTAAAAATCGCAAATCAGCACACAGCTGAGAAATATATTATTAGTCTACCACTGGCTTTGCTGTAGATGGAACCCTGATGGTGGATCAAGATGATAATGGTTGTCTAGATTACTTTTCAGGGTTTTAAATGTCTCTTGCAGGAAGTACTGACTCTTCACATGGGTCTAAGAAATTATCCAATGGGTGACTAAAACAGGGTAAATAGCTTGGCTTCTCTGCCTCTATATTGTGTCTGTCTCCCTTTCTACCTTAAGGTTTGAGTCAGAGTTCTGCTCAACTTGGCAGCTCTACATGTTAATCACTTAAGAAATATTTGTCTGGGTTTGGTAGCACAAGATCTATTTGCTCTAAATTTACCTTATCTCTCTCCTCCCCTTTCAGGGCTGAAGATGTCAAGACAAGAAAATGTAAGGTGTTTTCAAAGTTTATAGGGACATCATGACTTCATGATTATATGCAGCTACCAGGTTCCACAATGTCCCCTTCAAGCCCTCCAGAGTGGTTTCTAGAAGTCTCTGGTCATTAGCCATTCCCTAAACTAAGCCTTCTACCTTTTCCCCTACCTAAGGGTGAAAAAAGCTTAAAACCCAGGCTGAGCAAAGATGGATTTTTTTCCCAGAATACCACCTCACTCTCTTCTCATTTTGCTGGAATTTCAAATAAATCTTTTTCCTTACCTCAACACTTGTCCTTGGTTTATTGGTCCCCTTTCCAAGCAGCAAGTAACAGACTTTTCCTCATTTTTCTCTTGTTTTCAGTAATACCTCCTGTGTCTAACACACAGAACATTTCACAAGTGTCTACAGAATAGACTTCAAACTCCTGTTTAGTAACCCACACAAAGGAGGGTTGATGTGTGTTGTGGGCTTACACCTTTGCACTAACTGTGACTGCCATTATCTTTCCCAGAATTTTAATATTTTGTTGTGTCACTCTTGGATTATTGAAATGGCCTTTTAGCTATTATTTTACTTTCTGACCTTTCCTATCCAATTGATATTTTGTCTTTCTAGTTTTTCTAAAAATACCATTTGATCACAATATTTTCCCACAGAAAGAATGATTCCTCATTAGTTATCTCATCATTGGAATTGGTCTAACCACTCAGTGAGGTTTACTTTCATTTTTTATAAAATGGTGTAATTGAACAAGATAATTTACAAATTACCTATAGAATATCTCAAATGGTTCTATTTCACTTAACAATTTTTCAGAAGGGGTAGTTTTTTTCTAATATCTGGTTGGTGTACTTCAGTGACAGAATCAGGCCCCATGATCTCTTCTCTTTGAAGGTCTGGATCATGGAAGAATAAGATCACATGTACCAGAGAGTCTGTCTTTGATCTGATAGCTTCTGCCAGAAGAACATTTAAAGTTCTCTAGGGAAGGTGGTGCCCTCAGAAAGGCACCAGATGACACTAATAGGCATGGATGCCTAACAAGCATCTGAGAGACCATCTTTGACTATGGCTGGGAAAGCTGTAAGAATACAGTTAACAACTACTTAGTTAAGGCACACAATTTGAGTGTTACATTATAATTATTACTGGTTATAGTTTGTATTTTGTAAATAAATAAGAAATGAATGGTCTTTACTCCTTTGTGCTCTACAACTGAGCAATATCCCCAGGACCATTAAAATTTTAATCTTATTTTTTAGCAGACAGGGTCAGTCTCACTAGCTTGCCTAGGCCGGCCCTGGAACTCCTAGGCTCAAGCAGTCCTGTCTCAGCCTCCCGAGTCTCTGGAACTACAGGCAAATAACACCCATGTAACACTGTGCTTGACTTCAACAATTCTTTTTAAACTACAGGAAAGCATATGGGAGAATATGAAGTGAGTAAAGTTGTCTGTAATTTATATTTGAACTAAATCTAATAGAGCAATCACAAAGCTTCCATTGGTAAAGGGAAGAACGCATGAGGAATTTAGAATCAAAAGGCATTTTTGTGGTTTATCCTAAACTATTACCCTTTCAAGAATGGATAATACAAGTGGCCATTCCTTAAGTTTCTATACTACACTGTGATATATTCCCCCTACTTTTTTATTCGTTTTCAGGCTTGCAGAACTGATTATACCCAGGGAATTCATGTTCAGGGTCAGCATGGCTGACACTGACACCCAGCCAGTAGCACTGTACTTATATTGATTTCATCTCCTGGAATTCCCAGTATGAGTATCTATTTCAGTCCAGCTGATCTTTCAACTGGACCCTCTATTTCTCTAAGCCTGGATGAAAGACTGAATGTGAAGATCATTTAGTGAGAGAACCATGGGTCAGGGAATGAGCTGTAACCTCAGAGAGCCGCCATGAGTTCAAGTACCAGTTCTTCATAGCATTCTGACTTTGAGCAAGTCAATGACCCCCATAAGTCTCAAGTCCCCCATTCAACATATATAGATACCAATCCAGAAAGACAGATTTTGAGAAATAAATTACATAATATATAGGCAAATGCTTTGTAGTTGTTAAACTAGTACTGAGAAGCTATTTTATGTTACTTTGTACTATTTTTATGTATTTCTTCAAAGAAGAGTTCATGGTTTTATCCTCCCTGACATCTCTTCATCTCTAAATGCTGTGGGAACAAAAGTACACATTATGCAATTACATTGTATCACACATCCAGAGTGGTATCTAAAACTCTGTCTTATGACCATCCTTGACCTCCTAACTCTCTACACTGCTCTGAGCCCTTTGGCACAACTGATCACTGAGAAATCTTGTTTTGAAAGCACATATCTGATAGAAATGCTTTTGAAGTAGAGCCCTTGACTGTAGGAAAACCTAGAAAAAAGAAAAAAAAATAGGTTTTCTAAAGTGGGATCTGGGGACAGATGCACAGCAGATGCTAGATGCTCTCTTCCCATGGGAGGCTTTAGGTATTTTGTTTTACTTGATCACTTGTGTGTAGCTGCTGAAGATATATTTCTCTTTAGGGGCAAGTATAGCTGGAGGTGTCCAATCTTCAGAGACTAATCAGGAGATAAAACTTTATGAAACTATGCAAATGTCATTCTTTGCCTCTTAATAATTGAACAATATTATATAATTTGCTATTTTTGTACATTTCATTTTAATGACTGTATTTTCCTGTCTCATAGGTGCTCTGTTGCCCTTGACTAATCTCCTTCCAGAAGGAGGCACCAGAAGGCATCTCCAAATGTACTCATAAGTTCATGCTTACAATTTTTTTTCTTTTCCTTTTGCAGTGATAGACAAACTTGGCTAGAATTGTCAAGGACAACAAGAAAACTTCAGTAAGAATTATTAAATAATTCCCTTTTTCAGAGTCTCTGACCAAAACTTTTTAATATTAATTAAAATTGGATGGACAATTTGAAAGTACAAAGTTGTTAAGAGCTATGGGCGAAGGAAATTTGATCTTATTCTTTTCTTAAGCACTATGGTAAATGGACAGTCTTAGCCAACAAAGATAGACTCATAATGGCATCTATGTAGCAATTGCATGTGCCATGTGCTATCCTTGGCCATCTATGTCTATTAATTTGATTTATTAATTTTCTCAAAATGTTATATGTAGGTGCAATCGTGGTCCATATTTTATAGAAACCGGTTAATGGAGAAATAAAGAAATATACCCACAATACATAGATAGCAAGTGATAAATCTGGACTTCCGATTCATGCCTGTCCCCATGGTCCATGCTCAGAACCACAGCTCTATGGGATTTATAATAGGTTAGTATATAAGAGATGAGGGAGATTTGAAAAAATCTCATCTCCTGCCAGCTGGGGCCACTAACGTTATGGTTTAGATATGAGATATGTCCCAAAAGCTTTTGTGTGAGACAATGCAAGAATTTTTAGAGGTGAAATGATTAGATTATGCAAGGTATGACCTAATCAGTGGATTAATCCACCTATATGAATTAACTGGGTGGTAACTGTAGGCAGGTAAGGTGTGACTCGAGGAGGTAGGTCACGGTGGCATGAATTTGAAGTTTATATTTTGTCCCTGGTGAGCAGAGCTCTCTCTGCTTCCTTTTTGCCATGACCTGAGATGCATTTTTCCACCACATCCTTCTGCCTTGATGTTCAGCTCCACCTTAAAGCACAGAGCAATGGAGTCAGCCATTTATGGACTGAGATAATTGAAACTGTGGGTCCTAAATAAATTTTTCCTCTTCTGCATTGCTCTTGTCAGGTCTTTTGGTAACAACAAAGAAAATGTAGACAAATACAATTAATCACTCCTGGTTTTAGGCTCAGACCTATCAACTGAGTCAATCCTGAGATAGGCAAAAAGTTTATAAACAGCTCAGCTGCAGTGGGATCCAGAGCAAGTTGTGCCTGTTATCGCTTGGAGTAGGTCCCAAGTGTCCATTACCATCAATCATAGTCTTAGTTTTCCCCAGTGTTTGTTTGCTCTCCTGGCCCAGGCTGCTAGGTGAGGCTTCAGCTCACCTCTCTAACCTACACATTATATCCCTGAGACAGACTTCTGAATTCCATTCAGCTTCTCTGGTGGCCTTGGATTTGACCTGACTTTTCCCAGTCATCTCAGGAAGGAAGGTGAGAAAGCCATCCTCCTTCACATAGTCCTCAGCCATTGACTGCAAATCTGCTATGAATAGCTTAGAATTGTGGCACCAGTGTTTGTCTTCAATTATCCCGGAGGCTTATGATCCATCATCTCCATTTAGCTCTGTTTACTGAACAATTAATTCCTTTTGAAAATATCCAACAGATAAATGCCATTACGGGAGCCCTCCCATAACTCAGGTAAGATTTTCCAGTCCACTTCTTATTTCCAGTTCTCTCTCTTTCCTCTCAGCTTTTGTCACAGCATGCCTTTTGCCCTTCCTGCCTGAATTAGGACATTATTCCCTTTGTGTAGATTTTTTTGCCACAAGTACTGTCCGTTCCCTGAAGATGACTCCAGTTTTGCCATCTTAACTACCAGGACTCGTCTAGGAAGGCCAGAAAGCCAGTAGGTTATAGTATCACCTGGGCTACTGTGGAAACTTAATCCTGCCCCAAATCCCAGTGCCTGCACACTATCCACGTACCTGCACTCTCCTACCCTTCCTTTAGCTCTTCTCCCTCACATTTTAGGACCTATTTGATGACAAGAGATTGTTTAGATGAATGACTCAGTTGGTGAATTTTTGATAGGCTCTGAAGGACCCTTAGTGAAATGCCATAATAGGAGTATTTTTGAAGCTGGGAAAAATCCAAATCAAATAATTGCAAGAGCAACAAATGCCACTTATATTTTATTTTCTTCACTGCACTACAGTTACATATAATATTGTTGTTCATTGTCATAATCATACAGGCGTGAAATATAATTTGAAATATAACTCCTTTTCCCCTCTTCTCCTCCCTCCCCTTGTTCCTCTATTGGTCCACTTTTGAAATATGCAAAATATTATATGACTTTCAAAGTTCTTTCCAGCATATTTTGGTAGATCACAAAATAAATAAATTCTTTGATCTTCCCATGAAGTTCTTCTCTTGAACCAGGGCTTAGCCATATGCCTTGCTTTAGCCCAAGACACATTTGCAAATGTGATGCACACAGAGGCTTAAAAAGCACCTTTGCACTGGGACCTCCTATAGTCCTTCGGAACTCTGAGGCCACCTATAATAAGTACAGGCCAAACTTCTGGAAGACAAGAAACACATGAAGCAGAGATGAAGAATTTCAGCCCAGACCCTTGGAAAACCAGCCTGCCATTTGCCAGACACGTGAATAACGCTGTCTTGGACCATCTAACCCCAGGCAAGCCACCTTCAGACAGACCAGCTATACCAGCCCAGATCAGAACAACTCAGCCAACCTGTAGAACCATGAAAAATAACTGTAAGTTTGTTTAAGCCACTACATTTTAGCAAGGTTTGTGTATATCACAAACTGACTAACATTTCTTGTTATCTGACATAGCCCCACAATTGCCCTGTCTTCACTAAGATGTTCAACTTCTTATTATTAATATAGAGAGAGGGACAGAAAGACAGAATCAATTTTATTTAGTTTTTCATCTGGTTTTTGTTGCTCTGACACTTTGCTGTGTATGTGATGCTGGGATTCAAAACTGTATCCTTGCGTATGCCGGGCAAGCACATAACCACCGAGCCACTGCTCCAGTCCCATATGTTCAACTTCTAAGAGGCAGAGCCAGGACTGTGACCCAGGTGGGCTCTCAACTCTTAAAGCAATGCAGTCTCTATTATATCTTTTGCTTCTTAATCTGCTAGAGCAGTATATGATGCGATACTATGAAAACTATAGCCTTAGAGATAATCTGCTTGTCTGTTTTCTGCTGCTGTAACAGAATACTATGGAATGTGTAATTTATAGAGAAATGTATTTCTCATAGCTCTGATGGCTGGGGAGTTCAAGAGCATGACATTGGGATCTGTGAAGTCTCATACTGTGTTATAACATGGCAGAAAGTGTCACATGGTAGGAGACTGGGAGTTTGCAAACTCAGATCTCTCTTATAAAGCCACCAATGCCATCATTGGGCCCCTACCTTCACGACTTCATCCAACCCTAATTACCAACCAAAGATTTCACCTACAAATGAAATCAACACATGAATTTGGGGAATAAGTTTCCAATACATGAACTTTGGGGACACATTCAAAGCGCACTGGTGCTGTTCTCTTCTATACTGAAGGGAGTCAGGGTCCAGGGGTTTGCCTTCATTCTCAGAGCTTGGAAGGTGCACAGCAAGGATGATTACCCAGTAATCAGGGTGATTCCTCACTCTTGTACCCAAGTTCTCCCTAATTTGTGGAGCTCTCTCTGCCTCTACTTCAGGCCCATCATAATTTACCTCACTCATTGCTTGGAAGCCTGGTGAAAATGGAGTCCTGGAAAAGAGATGCCTTTGCCCACAAAATGAAGGGGAAATGGATCCTGATTTTAGACAAGTTGCACACAGGGGCACATTGAAGAACAGAACTTTTTCTATTTTCATCTCAGTAGTCAGCTGCATCTTCCACATCTCCATTTCTTTTCACTCCCATGAAATTCTTTCTTTACAAATCTGTAGGTAATCAGCCACCTACCAACTTTGGGGGTACAAGTAAAGCTTATTTTAAAAATTTTCCCCAAACCCTTACCCTGAGCTTGCACAAAAGCCTTAAATTCAGGTCAAGGATCAGGGGCAGGGCCCAAGGTCAAGGGAAGCATTATAAACCAGCATTTTCCTTTGATAATGTTGATTTGTAGACCTTCCCTTTCAGCGCTAATACTTCAGTTGAATAGCTTCTATTGTGTAAAACATCGTTCTTCAGAGAACTGCTCATGAGAAAGTAATTAGATATGCAGACAGAAATAGAATATACAGTAACGAGACTATGCTGTATGATCCATGAAGATTTTTCATGTGTGTAGTGGACTGAGGGCAGAAGTAAGATTGCTGGTGCTCAGGAAAGTAGGAGGTAGCATTGCCTCTTCCTTTTCAATTTGCAGTGCTCTGCTATTCCACCTCCTGCCTGAATTCCTACTTTTATAAAGCAATACTAACTAGGGAAATAGAGGGTCTTATTGCTGTTATTATATATTTTAAAAGATTTTTCTATTACGTACAAAAGCGGGGAAATGTCCTTGAATCTTAATGATTTTCTATTTTTTGTAGAGTATTTCTTTTGTGGTGCTCCTTTCTGAGTCCCAAGAACCTTACTTATGTATCGGAAACATAGCAAAAGGAGAAGGAAGAACACTCCTTGAGCATAACCATGAGAACACAGGCATCAGATGAAAAGCCTTCTTTCCTGACAACCCAGAAGGTCAAAACAGAAGTTACCTTGTTGGCCTGATCTTTGAGCTCCACGGTAACATTTAAATCAGTCATATTGTTGCAAAAGCTGAATTCCTTTAAATGATAAAAATTTAAAAGCAGCATTATGCATGTTTTTTCTTAAATAAGATATCACTAATTTGACTAAAGAGTAAATGAAGTGAGCTAACAGGCTAAGGGGCAATTCAAATGCCTGCTTTCATCCAAATCTCCTGTAAGTGGACAATAGGTCTCATTGTCATATTAGGAAAATTGGGGAGAGAAAATAGATCTCATTTTCATTTTCTGTCTCTTGCAGTGCTCAGAATCCTTGAGTAGTTTCTCACTTTTTCTCTGCATATCAAATGAAAATTGCTACCCATAGCCTTCAAAATTTCACACCTGGCTTGCCTTTCTTGTCTGCTCTCTTGCCTTTGGTGCCTCAGCAGGAATCCTCTTCTGAAGCACAATCATCCTCCCTGCAGCCCCTATGGTCAGAAGTTTCAGTCTCCTTTTTCACGGGTGCACACAATGGGCTCAGCCAGCCCTGGGGGCTTTGCCCAGGTGTCTTGCATGCCCTGGAATCTCCTCACTGCTTATTTCTGCTCCTAGTCAGGATCAGATGTACATTTTGGAAGCATCCTGGAAATACTTTGGAGAATGGAAGGCTGGGAGGCAACTAAGCATAGGGCATGTAATAGGAAAATTACAAACAAGGTGGGAAAGGAGTGGAGGGTTTGCTTCTACACAAATTAAGAAGTCAGAGGAAATATGATTTATTTGCCCAATTCAGTGTAAAGAATGAAATGGGAAAAGAGCTCTATCTATATGCATCTAAAAATTTTCATTTACTCATATTATCCACTAATTTTCCAGATTTATCATTAATTGAAACATCTTATATTTTCATTATTATTGCATTTAATAACAACTTAAAACACTTAAAAGTTATTTCCAGCAACCATAATTTCATTTTTAGAAGCAAAAATGCTGTGTTCAGCTTATCAAATGAGGACTTAGTCATACTATGGAAGTGATAATCATTTCCAGGCTATGAATATAAAATATTTGTAATTCACAAAGTTGCTACAAGAATTTGCTCCCTGCAGTTTCAATGTCCTAGTTTTCCCTAAAAGTCACCAATATATTTTCTAAATTGGACCCTAAATTAAGCAGTAGCTAAACAATTGTGCCATAAAGTTGTATTTTAAATTGATGTAAGCATATTATAAAATCTGGAAAATACAGACATTATAAAGGGAAAAATTAAAATCATCTATAATCTTATCATTCAACGAAATTCATTGAATTCTTTGACTGTTCTTTTCTGTTTTGTTTTAGTTTGTTTTTTCTTAATTGGTTCAACATAGTCCTACATATTGAAGGGATTTATTTGTTGCTACATATATACATATACACATCATGACAAAATAGTTTAAACCTGATTCTTGTCCAGGACCTCCCCACTTTCCTTCATATCCTGATCTCATGTCTCCTGTATAGTTCCCCCATATTACAGATATAAATGACCATTTACATACATTTTAATTATTGAAATTTCTATATTTATATGCCTGAGTATATTTTGGCTTCTCAAAAGAATCAAGTGTTATGAACCCTACATATTGATAACCCCTGACTTTTTCCTCCCTCCTCATCCTCCCTCTCTCTTCCCCGCCCAATGTCCCCCTTCATAGCTATAATTCCCCCAGCTTGTGTGTTACTTCAAATTGGATGGGTCTATTAATTAAACTTGACTAATTTTCATTCTGTCTTAGGTTTTACTCTAGCTTCTGCATATTAGAGAAAACATTTGACCCTTAAGTCTCTGTGTTTGGCCTGTTTTAATCAGCAAGATTTTTTCCATTTCCATCCATTTACCTGCAAAAACCATCCTATCATTCTTTCTGATACCTGAGTAGAGCTCCATTGTATGTATGTATATATATATATATATATATATATATATATATATATATATAGCATGTAATAGGAAACTATATATATACACACATACACCACAGTTCTTGGATCCATTCATCCAGTGAAGGGCATCCAGGTTGTTTCCAGAATTTAGCTATTAATTGAGCTGCTATAAACATTGATGTAGCTGTGTTCTTGTAATATGCTGATTTTAGATCTTCTGGGAAAATACCCAGGAGTGGGATAGCTGGGTTGTACAGTAGTTCCATCCCTGATTTTTTGAGGAGTCTCCACATAGCTTTCCAGAGTGGCTGTACCAGTTTGCAGTCCCACCAACAGTGTATTAGTGTTGCTTTCTCCGCACAACTCCTCCAGCATCTATTATAGTTCATATCCTTCATCTTTGCCATTCTGACTGGAGTGAGGTGGAATTTCAGTGCTGTTCTGATTTGCATTTTTCTGATTGCTAATGATGTAGATTACTCTCATATATCTGTTGACTTTTTGCATTTCTTCTGCTGAGAAGTTCTGTTTAGTTCCCTAGCCCATTTTTAATTTTGATTGGATTTTTTGTGGTTTTGGTGTTCAGTTTTTTAGTTCTTTAGATATTATGGATATTAGTCCTTTGTTGGAGGTGTAGCAGGCAAAGATTTTCTCCCATTTTATAGGTTCTCTCTTGGTACTCTTGACTAAATCTTTAGATGTGCAGAAGTTTTTCATTTTAATGGCATCCCACTTATTGATTCTTAGATTTAATTCTTGTACTATGGGAGTCTTGTTAAGGAAAAAGATGTCTACACCAATATGGTGGAGTGTTGATCTTATATTTTCTTCTAGTAAATGTATGGTTTCTGGTTTAATTGCTAGTTCTTTGATCCATTCTGATTTGACTTCTTTGCAGGGTGAAATATAAGGATTTAATTTCAATTTTGTATTTATGGCTCCCCAGTTTGTCCAGCACCATTTATTGAATAGACTATCTTTCCTCTTAACTATATTTTTGCCCCCTTTGTCAAATGTCAGAATATCAGATGGTTAAAGATTTGTGGGTTTGTCTCATTGTCTTCTATTGTATTACATTGGTCTTTCTGCTTCTTATGATACCATTATCATGCTGTTTTTGTTACTAAAGATCTATCTATAGTAGAATTTCAGGTCAGGTATCTCCTGCTTTTTTTTTTTAACAATTCTTTGGCTGTTCTGGGGTTCTTATTGTTCCAAATGAATTTGAAAATAGATTTTTCCATATATGTGAAGAATGACATTGGTATCTTGATGGAGATTGCCTTGAATCTGTACAGCACTTTCAGCAAAACAACTATTGTAATTATATTGATTCTGTATAATCAAGAGCATGGAATGTCTTTCCATCTTCTCAGGTCTTCTTCAATTTCCTTTTTCAATGCTTGATTTCATTGTAGAGGTCTTTTATTTCTTTTTTGAGATCAATTCCCAAGTATTTTATTCTTTTTGAGGTTATTGTGAATGGGACAGCTTTCCTGATTTCTTATTAAGCAGAATTGCTGTTAGAGTACAGGAAAGCTATTGATTTCTGGTTGTGAGCTTATATCCTGCCACTTTGTTAAATTCATTTATAAGCTCTAGAAGTCTTCTGATAGATTTTTGGGGGGTCTTCTAGGTATAGGTTCATATCATTGGGAAATACAGATAGTCTAACTTCCTCTTTTCCTATTTGAATCCATTTGATATCCTTCTCTTGTCTGATTGCTCTGGCTAGGGTTTTGAATAGTAAATTGAATTAGAATGGTGAGAGTGAACAACATTGTCTTGTTCCCAAGTTTAGTGGGAATGCTTTCAATTATTCTCCATTAAGTATAATGTTGGTTATGGGTTTGTCATAAATGTCCTTGACAAAATTAAAGTAAGTTCCTTTGATCCTTATCTTCTCCAGAGTTTTAAGTGTAAAAGAGTGCTGGATTTTGTTAAAGGCCTTTTCTGCATCAATTGAGACAATCATATGGTTTTTGTCTGTAATTCTGTTTAAGTGATGAATTACATTTATTGATTTATGTATGTTGAACCAGCCTTGCATGCCTGGAATGAAGCCCACTGGATCATGATGCATTCTTTTTTCAATGTGCTTTTGGATGTGGTTTGCTAGAATTTTGTTAAGGATTTTTGTGTCTATATTCATCATGGATATTGGTCTATAGTTTTCTTTTCTTATTGTGTCTTTGTTGGGTTTTGGTATCATGGTTGCTTATATTATAGTTGCTTCATAAAAAGTGTTTGGGAGGGTTCCTTTCCTTTCAATTTCATGGAATACCGTAATAAGGAAAGTTGTTATTTCTTTTGTAAAGGTCTGGTAGAACTCAGTTGAGAATCCATCATGACCTGGGTTTTTCTTTTTGGAATGCTTTTGATTGCTGTTTCAATTTTGCTCCCTGATATTGGTCTGTTTAGATGTTCAATATCCTCCTGCTTCAATTTGGGAATGT
This sequence comes from Aplodontia rufa, assembly GCA_004027875.1. Classification (NCBI taxonomy): domain Eukaryota; kingdom Metazoa; phylum Chordata; class Mammalia; order Rodentia; family Aplodontiidae; genus Aplodontia; species Aplodontia rufa. The sequence goes on along the minus strand of PVKS010026974.1, from coordinate 5,351 downwards.
TGTATGTGGCTAGGTATTTGCCCATGTCCTCCAGATTATCTAACTTGGAGGAGTATAGTTTTTCAAAATAGTTTCTGATAATTCTCCAAATTACAGATGAGTCAGTGATGATGACTCCATTTTCATTTCTGAATTTATTGATTTGCTTCATTTCATTCTTTCCTTTGGTGAGATCTGTTAGGAGTCTGCTTTGACTATTCTTTTCATCTTTTTTACCAGCATACATATGTGTTACATATAAATGTATATATATACATCTGCACACATAGTCTCATAGTACGTTTCTATTTTATATTTTTATCATTTAATGTTACACTTTAAGCATTTTCTGTTGACATAGAATTTTTACAATAGCAAAATTTTAGTTGATATAAAATATTCCCTGGTGCCATAATCTAACATTTTTCTACTGATGGCAGAAACTGGTCACAAGCTAATCAATCCTATTTGTTTTTCCTTGGTACAATACACTATAGAACTTTTGGAGCTATAGACAGGGTAGTGTCTGTGTCCACTTGCACACTGTCCTCAATGACCTTTCCAGTTGCAGAGACTATAGAAGGGCTTTCTTGGTTATGTCGGCCTGGAGATAAAGGTGGTGACCACTGAAAAACAAAGCATGAAATTTCTCCTTTTGCTTTTTCCCTGGTGAATAAACCACTTTAAGCTGCTGAAGAAAGAATAAAAAAGGCTATTATTTATAGGACACAGGTGGAAACTCACTCAGGAAAGGGGGTGGGGGAGACCTTCTCCCCACGTAAAAGGAAGTCAGACTGGGAGAAGCATCCTTCTGGGAGAAGGAAGGGTGATTGAGAAAATGCTACCCTAAGACCAGGGTCACAAGATCTGACCAGGCTTGAGGTTGAAGCAGGATAGTAATGATTTCCCACTTACTATTCCTCATCCCACCAGGCAACAAGGAGCAAGAAGCAGGAGAAGGCACAGGAATACTGAAAGAGACTCTTATGGAGGTGTAGGTGCACAGGGAAGACCTAAAGATGAGGGTAGAGCAGGAAAATTGAAAAAACTGTTTGTACCCCACCCTCACCCTAAATATAGATCACACAAGAAGAATCTGAAGATAACCTAAGTAACAACAAGTTCAACTTTTGATTAGATTGATAACCACCCACACAAATGGTTGAAGAAGAGGTGTGACTATTTCTAGGCATGAATTCTATTCACCTGTCTTACACAGTGCTTCAGCCATGGTAGGATTTTGGCTTTTACTCTGAGTATTATGGGATGTCATTTAAGGGTTTTCAGCATCTTAGCCTGACATTGTTAAGGGGTTATTATGGATTATGAATTGGAAATAGACAGAGGAGGGCTTGGGTGAGAGCAGGAAACCAGTCAAGAGGCTATTGCTGTAGTCGGGTGAGAGATGCTTTCCAACTTCTGGACTTGCATAGAAGCTAGTGAAGGTCATGAGACAAGCTCAATATCTGGGTCTATTTTGGATGTAAAGCCAGTACGATCTAAAAATATGTTCAGGAAAAGGAGAGTTGGAGGATAACTTCAAGACTGATGCCCTGAGCAACTAAAAGAGTGAGTCGAAATTTAATAAACTAGAGAATATTGGAGGAGGGACAGATTGGGAAAGTAAGAGCAGTTTTGGTATGGTCATGGTGAATATGAGATGCCTATTAGTGATTACAATGAAGCTAATAAGTAGTTGTGAGCATGAGACTGAGTCCAAGAGAGAAGAGCAGTCTGGAGATGTAGACTTGGAAGATATCAGCAATTAGATACTGCTGTAAAGCAATGAGACTGCATGATATTATGTAGGGAGTGAGGTTTACGGGGGAAGAGAAAAACTCACAGATTAGATCTTGGCTCTCCAACATTCAGAGGTAAGAGGGGGAAGAATAAACAACAAAGGAGATTGGAAAAGATAATAAGAGAACAATGTCATCCCGATCAAGAGAATGAATGCCTGAAGGAGGGAGTCATCATCTGTCTTGAATGATACTAATACAGACATGGGGACTTAAATTATGTTTTATGGCTTTATTCTTTTGTGGTATGTAGGGAAAATATTTTTTCCCAGATTGTTCTAAAAATATATATTTAAAGATATTTTTGACACAGAAAAAATTATCAATTTTATGTACTAAATTCCATAGACTATTTTTCTAGATTTTTTCCCTGTGATTTTTTTAATTTAGAACAGACTTTTTCATATAGAAATGAGAAAAAACTTACATTTCATTCTAGTATTTTCACTTTTTAAAATAATTTTTCACTTTATAAATATATTATTATTTCTTATATAAAAAGGATATATTACCACTTATTTAACATTTCCCTAATGTTGAATATTTATATCAAATTTTTCTTTTTTTTTTTAAAGAGAGAGGGACAGTGAGAGAGACAGAGAAAGAGAGAAACAACTTTATTTTAGTTTTTCACATGGCCTTCATTTCTCCAACACTTAGTTGTGTACGTGGTGCTGGGGTTTGAACCCGGGTCCTCGTGCCTGCCAGGCAAGCGCCGAAACCGCTGAGCCACCGCTCCAGCCCCTCAAATTTTTCTTGACATGAGAAACATCACAATGCACATTTTCTCATTTAAATGTTTTCACATTTTTGAAAATATCTTCTGGGAATATGCTCACATGCAAAAATTATTATACCACAACATTATATTAAAAGTGTAATATTTAAAAAGTTAATCTTGTAAATTTGAAAATTAAAAATTTATTCATAAATTCAATGGATATTTTTATGTGCTTATGTTTAAACCTATATTTTCCAGGAAATGTTCTAGGTTCCAGTGCTACATTGGCAAACAAACAGAAAAAAATACCTCCAAAAGGAGCTTACATTTTACCTGGGACAGATAGATATTATGCAAAAGTTGTAATAAATAAGTAAATTATGGTTTGATAATATTTCCCCCTCAATTGTATCTCTATATACTTCTAATAAAAAAACTTAACAAAAAATAAGTAAATTATATAGTATAATTGATAGTTATTATATGCTATGATAATTACAGAACATAAGTAATTATCTACTATGACACATGTTCATAATAAATAAGTAAATATTATAGTATATTGGAAGGGCATATATGCTATAGAAAGAAACAAAACAGAGTAAGAGTGATTGAGTGACAGTGGGAAGGCAGTGGCTGCAGTCTTAATGGGCCATCAGGGTAGACTTCATCAAGATGCCCTTGTTGAACAGCTAAAAGGAAGCAAAGGACATAAAGGAATTAGGATGGCTCCCAGCAGAGAGAGCAGCTGATGTGAAATCATGTCTGGTATGTTTGACAACACGAAGAGGCCAAAGTAGCTGGAGCAGAGTGAATGAAAGGAGATTTGGCTGGAAAGATAACCACTATAAGGTTTTTAACAGAGCATACACAGCATCTGGCTTACATTTAAAAGAATCAATCCTCTCCCATGTGGGGAAGGGACAGTAAGGGATAATGGTTGGAAATAGCAAAGTCAGTAGGATGCTTTTGTATTAATCTTGGTGAGAGAAAAGAGCAATTTAGACTGGTTTGGACCAAAGTGGTTGTAGTAGATGAGCTAAGAAGTGAATTCCTGATATACTCCACAGAAAAAGAGACTGGTTTGTGGATGGCTCAGATACATAATATGAGCGATAGTGGGAAGACAGAGATGACTAAATTCTGAGATCTACATAGTCATAGGACTCAGACTGCCATTAATTGAGGTGGATAGAGATTTCAGTGATAGGAAGTTCAGTTTTGGAGAGAATAAGTTTATAGGTAGGATGTCCAATGTGGTTGTGTACTAGGCAATTGGACAAGTGAATGCATAAATATGGACAGAAGAGAGAATCAAGCTGCAGATATTCACATTGGACTCGACAGCACAAAGCAAGTTTGGACAGAGAAAGGAAGAAGTTCTAGAACTGAGCCCTTGGGCTACTCTGAGTTTAGGAGTTCAGGGAGAAGGACAGGAATCAGAGAAGGAGACTGAGAAAGAACAATCAGAAAAGTGGGAGGAAATCCAGGTGAGAGTTTGTTACCCTGGTAACCAAATGAAGAAAATGTTTCTAAGAGGGAGGGAAAGATTTAATAGCATTAAATCACTATTTTTCTCAAGTTTGAGCTTTAAGAGAAAATTATTTCTTACAATTGGAGTGTACAATTCTCTTAGAAACAAAGCATTTTTATTAATAGGGAATATTTTTAATCTGTAGTTAAGGAAAATTAAAGATGTTATTTTTCAGAGAGTAAATTATATAATCTTGTTTGTCAAACCATTTTTATTAATTTTTGGCTCTCCTCATCTGTCATTACCCAGATCTTTTCTCTTTCTCTAAGCATTTCCAAATTGGTCTTCTAAAAGTTTTTGGATAGTTAATGATACATATTAAAGAAACCCTCACTTAATATGATTGTTGAAAATAATTCTCCATGAGCATATTGTATTTCTGCAATGTTTTTGAGCGAAAACATATTTTTTTGGTGCAGACTATTTTTTCAAGCATGTCTGTATTGTGGACAGTCTTGGAAGATGGCGATAGTGTCTCCTTCCAGAAGAAGATAGGTTTGTGTATTGTCCAACATTACAAAAATAAGGTCTCTGGAACAATGGTACTAGCAACTTAGGGACAGAGATATTCTAAGCTTGAGTTCCTTAGCTGTGATGTGAATTTCTTGTGTACACAAAATCTACCTAGTATTTTGTATACCTGATGTTATCCTTGTGAAACTTCAGGAGCAAAAGAAACCAATGTGAATATAAAGCTACTCCTACCTACTGTGCTGTGAATAATAGAACATTTGTTTCTGACCCAGGAGTCTTGTGTCTTCCAAAGCATCAGTGATACTTACTTAGTAGGCTAACTTCTCAGCTTGCAAAAAGAGTAAAATCTTATCTCCTTGACAATTGTCATAGAAACACACACATATCTATAAGGGTTTATATGATAAATGATTATAGTGGTGAGTCTATTAAAAGGAGAAAAAAAGTATATTAATTTGCCAGAAGCTGCCATAACAACACTGCTGTCAGAGTAGCTTGAACAACAGAAATTTATTTCCTCATAGTTCTAGAGACTGGAAGTCTACAATCATGGTGTCAGCAGGTTTGGTTTCCTCTGAGGCCTTTCTCCTTGACTTGCAGATAGCTACCTTCTCATTGTGTCCACATGTGGTTGCTCTTTTGTTCCTGTGAGCACATCATTCATATGGGATTAGGGCCATTTAAATTTATTTTACCTTAATTATATCTTTAAAGCCCCTGTCTCTAAATACAATCACATTCTGAGGTACTAGGGATTAAAACTCCAATATATGAATTTTGAAGGGACACAGTTCACCTCAGAACTCAAGGAAAGAAAGAAGGTTTTAATTTAATTCATACCAAT
>PVKS010026973.1:0-28023 GCA_004027875.1 Aplodontia rufa | reverse complement strand
GCCCCTGTCACAGGAATTATAGCCCAGGATTCTCTCCATTTCCATAGGAAACCTCTTGACTCTTATGATTGTTTCCTTGGCAGTACAAAAACTTTTTAGCTTTATGGCATCCCATTCACTGATTTTTTACTTTAATTCCTTCACTTTAGGAGACATGTTGAGAAAGCCTTTGCTTACTCCCAAATGCTGAAGTGTTGGACCTAATTTGTCTTCCATCATTTGCAAGGTAGCTGGTTTAATTCCTAGCTCCTTGATCCATTTTGATTTGATTCTCATGCAAGGAGAAAGATATGGGTCTAATTTCAACTTTCTGCAAGTGGCTGTCCAGTTTGTCCAGCACCATTTATTGAAGAGGCTGTCTCTCCTCCATGTAATATTTTGTCCCCTTTTGTCAAAAATCAGATGTTTAAAGATTTGAGGGTTTGTTTCGGGGTCTTCTATTCTATTCCATTGGTCTTCTTTCCTATCTTGATACCAGTACCATGCTGTCTTTGTTACTACAGCTCTATAGTATAGTTTTTAGATCTGGTATGGCAAAACTACCTGCTTCGTCTTTCTTGCTTAGTAGTGTTTTGGCAATTCTAGGTTTCTTATTGTTCCACATGAATTTGAGAATTGCTTTTCTATGTCTGTAAAGAATGACATAGGTATCTTTATAGGGATAACATTAAATCTATATAAAGCTTTCGGTAGAATGGCCATTTTTATTATATTAATTCTGCGTAATCAAGAGCATGGGACATCTTTCCATCTTCTTAGATCATCTTGGATTTCATTCATTAATGACCAATAATTTTCATTGTAGAGATCTTTGATTTCCCTTTTAAGGTTAATTCCCAAGTATTAAGTGATTTTCTTATGTAAGACAATCCTAAAACTATTTATTTAAAGTCTACTTCGCGCCAAGCACTGTTTTGAGTTCTAGATTTTCAAAGTAGAATAAAGAAAGCAATTGTCAATGTTGATTTCTTGACAGTCATAGAGGAAAAAAATAAAATCACATTTCAGATATTCTTATTAGCTGTAGCTTCATATATTCGACTGTCCTGGCTGTTTCCAAGGCTAGCATGTGCATTATTGAACTCTTGATCTTCTCTCATGTCCTCTCAATCTCCATCCTTCCTCATCTCAACGTTCCCCACCAAGCTGCTCAAGAATTTACCTGAGATTCATCACTGACCCTTATCCCTTCCCCTTTTTAATTCATGACCACATGCTATTGGATTTACTTCCAAAGTGCATTTAGAATAAATTATTCACTCTTGGAGAACTCTTGTTCTCTTTATTTATTGTCTTTTATTGCTCAACAAAGAAACTAATTTCAAAACATAAGATTAAAAAGACTAAGCGGTTCCCCTTCCATGTTTACAATTTTTAAAGGCTGTTTACTTAGAATGAAATTTTAAATCTTATCAACACCCTCCACAGTTGGAGCCCTGTCCACCTATCTCTTTTTGCTTTTTTCTTCTCTCTTCTTTGATTTATTTCTCAGACCTGTGGCCTTTATGTTTGCTCTCCTACTTCAGACTACCTCAGGACACTTGCACAAGATTTTCCTTCTGCCTCTAAAGTTCCTTGCTGTGTTTCTTTTCTGACTAATTTCTACATTTACTTCAGGTCTCAACTTTCATATAACATCTTCAGAAACACCTTTCATTTCTCAACCAACTTACATCAAGCTTCATATTGTTATCTCTCGTATCATCTGATATTTCTTTTTCTCAAGCATTCTTAAGAGTTTTCTTCGTATAATTTTATGTTTGCTTATTTGTTGAAAGTCTTTTTTCTTTCCTAGACCTCATATTCCAAAAACATAAAGACAATGTTCAAGTCTCCCTAATGCATATAGAATTTTATCTAACTCATAACAGGTATTTAAGTAGACATTTGTGATTGGAGCTATCATTCACTGAGTGAATGCATGGAAAAATAACTGGAAGAAATTTGTGGTGGAATTTCAAGCTACAAAAGTTGAGAAAATAATGAATACAATCAAGAAACTATGCAGGTAACCCAGAGAACCAAGGGTCGAATGTCTTCACTCATCTGTGGAGGCTGGAGCCTGGCCATTGAGAAAGGAGGTCTATTATCATATGTTAAATCCAGATAAGGTGTAATGTTATACAACCTAAGACATTTGTAGAAATGTTTTAGGAAGGCCAGGTGGGGGGAGGGAGGGATAAGGGTGGGTAATTGGAGGTAAATCTAATTTTCAGAATATATATATGTGTACATATATACATATATTATTTCTTTAGAAGCTTGTGTGATTGTTCAATAAATAAATTTCTGAATAAAAAAATTTAAAAAAATAAAAAAGAAGCTACACAGGATTCAAAATACAAAAATGAGAGTTTCAGTGGCTGCTCTGTTATTTAACTGACTCCAAGATTTGAGTAAAATCATTTAACATCTGTAATATTCATTATTTCATCTGTAAAATGACCATAGTATCTGTGATGTTCTGAAAGTCAAATGAGATAATATATATGAAAGTTCTTTGTAATTTGTAACATAGCATGAAATTTTCTTTGCCAAAACAAAAATGTCCAGGGATAATTCATTTGAAGTTTAAGGTACAGATTTATGATTGATGGTTTCTATATTCATATTCAGGAAATTCCTAGGGTGCTAAATTGGCATGCAAAAGGGACATCAAAGTGAATTCTGTGTGCTTACGTTTTTATCCATGTAACAACTTAACTATTTGTTGAACATATACCATGCACCAGTCACTATACCAAGCATAAAAGATAAAAATAAGACTGTCATAATTTCTAATACAAAAGGATAAACTTAGATACTGCTGATGCTAACAGGAAGGGCAAAATTCCCATTTCAATGTCAGGAAAACCTTCTTCAGAGATTTTGGAGATTAAGAGAAAAACCTGGAAATGGATTCAGCTTTGTTTAGCCTTTCTGAGTCCCACTTCTTGATTTTGATGAAAATAAGGGTCAATAATTTCGACCACCAGTTATATGCAGAAGAATAATTTCAATATTAAATATCTAAAACTGAATATACTCATCATTTAAAAATGCTAATTTCCTTCTTTCTATTTCTTTTCTCAATCTCTTCACAAGCACAAAACTAAACAGGCACATTCACTGATGGCAAAGAGACATTCAATCTCTTTAAATGAGGAATAACTTTTGATGTCTAAGAAAAAATACATTGGCCAAGATATTTCTGCTTTTCTATTTTACTTTTTAAGAGGAGGTACAGTGAGAGAGAGAGAGAGAACAAGAGAGAGTCAAGTTTAATTAGTTTTTCATCTGTTTTTTGTTGCTCCAACACTTCGTCGCATACGTGATGCTGGGATTTGAACCCGCGTCCTTGCATATGCCAGGAAAGCGCTGTAACCACTGAGCCACTGCTCCAGCCCCATTGCTGCTTCTTTTAAGTTACCTTTAAACTCTGCAGTCTTTTAGCACACAGAAAATTCTACAAGGCATCCATGTGAATCACTGCAAGACACTGTTAGACCCTGTTGTCTACACCATGCACTGAAAATATACATCAAAGGGAAAGACTAGGGTGGCAGCCCTAAAAGTCTCTCTAAACACACATGGAGCTACTTTTGGCAAAGAGCATCAGCAAATCATAAACTTGAGGTTCGTGTCACATTTCTGGGAAACAGAAACAGACATGGTTTCCCTGTGGATGATCTTGTCATCTGAACAATTTTGAAACTCCTTAATCTCTCAAGTTCAAGTTCTGAGTGATTGCACAGTGCTTCAAGAGAGCGAAATGATATTCAACCTTTATGAAGACAACATTTTCAGCTTACTTGAGAGACATCCCCAGAGGGTTTAAGAGTCGGTTGCCCTGGGTTCAAGCTGTCTTAACACAGTGATAGGCATTGGAGAAGTCCGTATGCTTCTCTCACTGCTGAAAGAAATCACCACAGATGTAGTGGCTTAAAAGAGCATTAACTTATTCTTTTACAATGGGGTGGGGGATCAGAAGTCTATAATTGGTCTGCAGGGATACAGTCCTTCTAGAGGATGTAAGGGACAGTTTCCTTACTTTGTCCAGAGTGTAGAGGACAGCTGAATTTTTTGGTTCATGCCCCCTTCAGAGCCAGAAACGCATCAGCTTCTCTCTTCTCTGATCTTCTTTCTCCCTCTTATAAGGATTTTTGTGATTACATGGATCAACTTGGGTAACCCAGAATAAATCTCCATATTCAAAATCTTTAACTTATTCATATCTAAAAAAAAAAATTGCCACGTTAGTCCCTTTTGCCTGCATTTATAAATTCCAAGGATTAAAATATAAACATTTTAAGGTTTCATTTTCCAGCTTACTACAGAGAATAGGATTATTTAACTTGTTTTGTTTTTGTTTTGAGACAAGCCCTCTCTGTGTTTTCCAGGTTGGCGTCAAACTCTTAGGCTTCAGTGATCCCTTCTGAGTAGCTGGGACTATAAGCATACGTGTGCCTTTGTGCCTGGCTTTCTTATTTTTCTCATGAAAATTGTGATAACTCCTACTACATAGGGTTCTAACGAGAATTAAATAAAATTGCATATGCTATCATTTAATACTAGTATAAAGTCTCTTTTTTAAGTTATCTAAGAGCTTTGGACACATTCCCAAGAAGGGCAGATTAGATCCCTACTCACAGATATACCTCAAATAATTCATCACCAAACTAAAAGTATATTTGCAAACTCCAATTGATGTTACTACGGAATCATAATGGGTAAATTTGTGAGGCTCAAGGAAGGTCTGTCTGAGCAAGTAGCTTCATTAGAAATTTTATGAAAGACTATGAATTACTTAGTTGAGATTAAAATTTAGAGAATATTTCAGAAAAAGGAAAAAATACATGCAAAAATACCTGGAGGAATGAGTGTGTTCGTTCATCAAGGAAATTGGAGATATAGAGGGAAGAGTGGCAAATGCAACTCTGCAGAATTAGTCAAAGAACGCATCGGTCACACTCATGTCATGCTAAGTGCTAGGGTCTCATCCTAAGAGAAATGGCTTCATCAAATTTATTATGAGAAAATATTGCTCTGGGTGCTGTGTAGAGAATGTAAGGCAAGAGTGGAATCAAGAAAGCTGGAAAAGAGATTTGGTCTTAGACCAGATGAGAGAGAACAAATGTTCATAGGCTGAACTTTGGAGGAAGAAAATCTAGAAGATCAGCAGATAGGTGATTTATTACAGAGTGCCCTTAGGATCAATGCCTGCAGAGGGGAAGAAACAGGGATGGACAGCCAATAATAAAGATGCTTTGAAGTATGGATGACCCCTTAGGGTTGGGACAATTGGAGGGGCTGGAAACTGACCCTCTCTTGGTGATCAGTCACTGCATGCTGCCGCTCTGGGAAGTGGAAAAGGAGCGAACGTAGGCAGTGTGGACTCTTTCAGCAGTGACAGTTTCCACATCCAAAACCCTTATTTTGTTTTTTATTTTGAGACAGGGTCTCTCTAAATTGCTTAGTGCCTCATTAGCTCCTGAGCCAGGCCTTGAACTTGAGCCTGGCCTCCTGAGCCACTGGGATTACGGGTGTGTACCACCATACCCAGGTTCCTATTTGTATTTCATTCTTCAAGTCTGATCCTTAAGCAGTTTATAATACGTCCAGCATTGGATCTATTCTAACATTTTTTTGGCCTGGATTTACATGAAAGTCTCTTGTCTTGTTTTTCTCCTTTATCCCTGCTTGCTTCCCTAAATTTTATTCTTTATTAATAAGTGATAGTTATCTTGTAGCATTGTAAGTAAAATTGGGACTTCTGTCTGCTGAAAATTCCCAATGGCTAATTATCTCACACAGAGTAAAAGTTCAATGCAGGATCAAAGCCCATGAGGTCTCCCACAATCTGACCCTGCCTCTTCCCAGTGGCTTTTCCTCCTGATCTCATCTCCTTCCTCTCTTCCCAGTTCTCTCTCCTCTGACCGCAGTGGCCTCTGGCGTTCTTCATACACTCCATGTAGATTCTTGTCTTCAGGTCTCTGCACTTGCTGTTTCCCCTGCCAAACACCCTTCCCACTAATGTCTCTATGCTTTCACCTCCTTCAGGCCTTTGCTCGATATCACATTAAAAGAAGCACCCTCTATTGCCCTGTTAAAATATCCTCCTTCCCCTTCCACTCTTTTTTTTTTTAAGAGAGAGGGAGAGAGAGAAAGACAGAATCAATTTTATTTAGTTTTTCATGTGCCTTTCGTTGCTCCAAGACTGTTGGGTACGTGGTGCTGGGGTTTGAATTCGCGTACTTGCACATGCCAGGCAAGCACCGTAACCACTGAGCCACTGCTCCAGTGCCCCTTCCACTCTTACATGAAAAATGAAACCTAGTATTCAGTACTTTCTTCCATGGACATTATATCTGCACCATCCAAACAGGATGTAAACTTCATTAAAGTAGGAATTCTTTTGCATTGCTTTCTTTTGTTTGGTTAGGTTTTCAGTTGTGTTTCCAGTGCCTAGAAAAGTTTGGACCAATAATATGCTTTAATAAATATTGACTGAATAAATGTATATGAAGAGTCTCTAACTCAATTTTCTAGTGAGGTACTTCACCACATTCTTTTCCTTTGCATGTTTTCCAGATCTGACTTGACCAGATGACTAGAAAACATAGACCTGTCTTGCTCTTCTGGAGGGCTACAGAGTGGACCAGGTACCAGGTCTCTGTGGACCTTGTATATTGTTATATACACACTATCGTTCTATGTATATATGGGGCAGGGACTGTCGGAATCTGTGGCTGGTAGGAATAATAAATTTAAATTCTTTCAAAGAAGTTCTCATTCTATATCTGGGTGATTACATTTTCTTACAAAAGGCGAACTCACTCCTTTTGGGCACTATGTACACAAAGCATTTGATTGACATTTTGTCCGCAGTTTTTAAATAGGTTTTATTGTGGATACATGCACAGACTTTAGGAGTTACTTCCTGTTGTTATTGCTAAATTATAATTTTATTCAGTGATTACAGATCAGAACTGGCACAGTCTCTGAAAAGCAGTGGCTTTAGACTGAGCCATGTCGGCACTGTGTAGGTAAAGTTCAGCTCTGTAACAGAAGTCCTCCAGAACGTTTTCCTGATTATTCAAGCTTCTCTCAATAGGTCTGGTGTTGCCCCCACAGGGAGGTCCAAAGGGCACAGATGTGGGCTGCCAAATGTTTGCAGTATACTTTAATAGCTTCTTTGGTAATTCAAACTTTTTCTGGGTTTGCAGGATTCCTTGTTTCAGCTCTTGTTTGGGAAGATTTTGAGAATCTAAGCTACGTTGTTTGTGTCTCATAGTTACACATTCCCAGTTTCAACTCTGTTTGAAAGAAAGATTCACGTTTGTACCATCCAATTGCCACATAGGATGTCAAAAGAAATCCCCACAGCCCTGTCCCTGGATACTGACTACAGCTTTCAGAAGCAGTTTACAGGGGAACAGGATATTGGCAACTCAACTGTTAAATCTGTCTGTGATTATGCTTCCTTGAGATCACTCTGATGTCACCAGTGTAATTTGAGCCAGGAGCACTTGCTCATACTTTAAATAGTAGTCCTGGAATGATTTTCCTACAGACTCTGGAGAGCCTGGGAGCGGAATTCCAGAAGATCCCCACATCGATGAAAGCAAAGCGAAGCCACCAAGGCATCACCATGTCCACATCGCTACGCGTAAGCCCGTCCATCCACGGCTACCACTTTGACACAGCCTCTCGCAAGAAAGCTGTGGGCAACATCTTCGAAAACATAGATCAAGAATCGCTACAGAGGCTCTTCAAAAACTCTGGAGACAAGAAAGCAGAGGAGAGAGCGAAGATCATTTTTGCTATAGATCAAGATTTGGAGGAGAAAACCCGAGCTCTGATGGCCCTGAAGAAGAGAAGGAAAGATAAGCTTTTCCAGTTTCTGAAACTGCGGAAATATTCCATCAAAGTTCACTGAGGACAGCAGAATGGATAAGGACGTTATCCACGAAAGGACAAGTGAGTTTGCAAGACCCTAACAGATGCAGCATTCTGTGGCTGTGTTGATGGCTCCTCTCCAGTCCAGACTCTGAAACTGGGAAGGGACACAGCAAACTGGCTGCAAAGACTCCAACCAATTCCACACCCTGTGTGAAGACAGAGGAGAGCAAAATGCCTTCAGTCAGAAACCGAGGACTGTCCCTGCAGGAGAGGACAGATGCCAGGAGAAGAGACTTGAACAGTGCAGTGAGACCTGAACATAACAGATGCCCGGGAAGATGAACTTCCAGGGCTACCTCGTTAGGCCTTGGGACTTAATTCAGAATCAGCTGTTTGCTTTCTTGTTTTCATAGTTTCTCCATCTTATTTTTTTATTTGTTTATTTGCTTTTTTTTTTTTTTAATTGAACTGGGCAGGGGGAGAGAGGAGGGAGAGAGAAAATACCAAGCATAAATTGTTTACTGAATTATTTTTATCAGAATATTTGAAAAGTTGCCAAGTCTTAATATTGTCTATTATTATAGATTCTTAGAGACCTGCAATTGATTATTTATTTGCATTTGTTACAATGCCTGGAAAAGTACACCACTTGGGTGTTTAGTACAAATTGAAGGAACTGCCCTGCTGTAACTCTCTCAGCTCAGTAAAACCTACGCCACCTTCGGGTTTGTTTAGAAAAGGTTGTTTTATTTTCAAACCGTTGCACAGAAGTTATTAAAGTAATGGGGGTCCTTCATAAATCTGAAGTACTGTGAAAATTTTTTTCTAATTTTTTAATCTTCTGACTAATGCAAAAATACAATCTAATCAAATGTCTTACATTTACTGCAGTAAGCATTAGGAAGTGAATATGACATAGTTAATACTTTATAAACGTGCTACGGTTTCTATAATTTATTATACAATGCAAGTGATATAAAACCCTAATAAATTATTATAAACTTAGCTTCTCTTGGTCTGTGATGCTTGGTCTCAAAGGAAAAATTAAGAAGGTAAATTTTGATTATTATAAACTCTTCTAAATATTTGACCTTAAAAACAAAAAGCACTTTTAGAGTAAATTTGCTCTAATTGCCAAACTTTTTCAAAACAAATTCTTACACAGAAAATCTAGGCGGTTTCTTTGTCCTAACTTTAAAGCATAAGGCAAATATGTAAACATTCATAAATTGACCTGTCAACACGGCTGCTCATGTGTCCATTAAGAGTGATTTTTAAATGCTTTTTCTTCATGTTTTTGAATTTTATCCTCTGTGATAACAGTATGTGGCATTTACTTCTCCCTCAACAATATATCTTAGGATTAGAGACTGAATTGTGATCAAGATTCACTCTTTATTTAATATAAGCCCATACAGAAATTCTATCACCATCTCTTTACTTATTTCCTTATATTACAATAAAATACTTGTTAAGAAGGCATACATTAAAGCCTCCCGTGCTTTCCTAACAGACAGAAATATAAGTTCCCCAGAAACTGAGCATTTCTGAAACTCCTACATAAGTTTTTAAAAATTCCAATTGCTGTAAATCAAAACAAATGAACTCTCTCATATCTTTTGGGAAGGTTATAAATCAGGATTTCAAATACTAAATTTTTAAAGGAAAATCAAGTGGTAAAAAAGTCACTCCTTTCAACTATTATTTCATTTACTGAAGATAATAAAAAAAATGACTCCATTGGAAAGGAGTTCTTTCAAAGAAAGTATCTATGAAAATCAGGAATTAATATGCAGAATTTATGTTTGTGTGTGTGTGTGTGTGTGTGTGCATTTTTCTGGTAGGAGTATTCCTAAATTTTCATCAGATTTGCAAAGACAACCCTGGAACAACAAAAAAGTAATGTTAAGAATTAAAGCGAAGAACTTGACCACAGAGGCTTAGCTGGTGGTGATGTCAAGGGACTATGAGAATGAGGTTGCATGGTATTCCCCACCCTTTCTGACTGAGCTAGCTCAAGTATCTCTGCATGTGCTAGAAATAAATTTCCTACTCCTGGCAGATCCCATTGGGGAAAAGCTTAGAGTTATACTCTGTTCAAGGATTGAAGCACATCTTAGATGCAGAATGTAGTTCAAGGATTGTATTTATTATACATACCGATAACCACTTATTCTATATTACTATTTACTTCTTTTCTCTTCAGCATGTATTAAGTCATTTTCTCTCAGTGTATTATCATCATTTTCTGATTTCTACTCCAAAACACACACAATGAATTAAAAAACCATTTGAATATGATGCGCAACAATGTGGGAAATAAGAACTCCTCCAGTAGATAATTACAAACATGTTCTTTCTTCTTCACGGATAACCATGGGAGGAATTCATTGTGATTGAACTGGCATGAGTTTTTACTCCATAATACATTTATTATGTAATGTTGGGTAAAAATATGCATATTTGAACAAGGCGGACTTATTCGGTTCAGAATTTCAACTGTGGCACAGGAAAAGCCAAACATCTCAAGATATATCATTTTAAAACTTTTTTTTAAGAGAGAGAGGGACAGTTAGAGAGAGAGAATCAATTTTATTTAGGTTTTCATTACACCGATACATGTGGCCTCCATTGCTCCAATACTCCACTGTGTACACTTTGCTGAGGTTTGAACTTGCGTACCTGCGCATACCAGGCAAGCACTGTAACTGATGAACCACCACTCCAGCCCCAAGACATATCATTTTAACAGAAAAAATAAAAGCAGTAAATGTTAAATAGCTCATTAACAATATTTGTCTCATTAGAATTATAATAATAACAACTAATTGTCACTGCAGATTTTTGACCAGTTTTCTAAGATTTTTTGTGTGTATTTAAATATTTACTAAGTCCTGTGACATTAAAGATAGAGCCAGTGTGTGCATGCATGAGAATTTACATACATATATGTATATGTATAGTAATAAACCAGGAGCACAGAGACATGAAGAAACTTGACCAAGGTCACACAGCTCATAAATCCAGGATCCAAATCCGGAAAGACTGGCTTTCATTCCTAGCCACTAGGTTTGACACCCTCACTAGGAGACCAAGCTTTTCTTTTTCCTTTAAAATAACAGTGACTTCTATGCTAATCATCCATCAAGACGGGGAGGCATGACCTCTGAGGAATCATTGTTATCCCACATGTGTTGATTTGTCTATTTAGCTAGCATTTGTACCACACAGGGACAAATTATTACTTTAATCATTTCATTTGCATCAAGCATTTCTTAGGTGCAGCCTCTGGAGCCTGCAGTTAAAATAACAGCGAATTGACACCTTGGAACCACAGGTTACACATACTGTCTCTTCCACTCGGCCAAGGCATTGGGTCCGGTTTGCTATTTAGTGAAGTCAAGAACGGCAGATTCCTTATTCCATTTTCTCAGTCTGTCACAGGGCCCACAGCAAAAGGGTATTTGCCTTGTAGCTGGGATTTACTGAGGAAGGGGTCCAGATTGTGTGTCTGGCTATAATTTTCCCATTGTCTGAGGGTAACCAGAGGATGCAATTGATGTTCCCTGCAGAGTCTTATCTGTAAATAGAAAATTATTAAGCCATGGTCAGAGGACTCTGCATCCTCTCAGAGCAGCTCCTCTGCCCTTCTAGACCACAGAGAATGGCCTGCCAGTTAGTTAACCTCTTTCCGACATGGTGGGAATCAGAGATCATCAATGGGCTAGCATTTGTACTTTATCTATTCCTGTGCGATTGTGTTTGTGTGCATGTTTATGTGAATGTTTGTGCATGCGTGCGTGCGTGTGTGTGTGTGTGTGTGTGTGGTTTTAGCAGGAGAATGGGAGGGAATCTAACTCAGCCTGGAGAGGTACTCGAAGAGTCCATGCAGACCTTCCTCATTTCAACATAGGAGCTGGGAGAGTAAAGGAGAAAGTTTTTATTTCAGCTCTTGGGTAGATAGCATTTGTAAAGGCAGGGGGGCAGGACAGAGTGGGAATAGTTTGACAATTTCATCTCATCTCTAGGAGCCTAAGCAAACCTGAGTGATAATTAGACAACTAGGCTTTAAAAGACAAGCTTGAATCTTTGTTTTATTCTGAAGGTAGCAGAAAGATTTACTGCTTACACATTATGTATCAGGCTCTAGAAAATATGTGATTACTATTTTGAAGAGGAATACACTGTCAAGCAATGGAACTCATGGTCATATTCTACGGTGATTCTTCCAGAACCCTGTGGCCTCTGCATTGGTCTACTGGACTGAAAAGCAGTATAGGAACTTTGCAATTCAGTAGCAGTGAGAATCTTACATGGCTGCTAAAGGTGAAACAGAAGAGATAATGAAGAAAAGTGTTGTGAGGTCAGACTGGGGAAACAGCATATTACCAACTCAAATTTTAAAGGAACTGTGACTACGCCTAAACCTTATGATAGGTCTTAGTATTTAACAAGTTTTATTTCTAAATGACCACTAAGCTCTCTTTTCACTTGGATAATTCTTCTGCAAACACTTTCTAGATATTTGGAGTGATTATCACAAGTACAAGCAAATGTGTTCAATTTTAATTTATACACACACTGACAGTGGAGACGAGTCAGCTAGGTGTTAATAAAACTGTTTAACAGAAGTTTGGAAATGAGCATTATGTTCCTTTAAGGTTTTGCAGAGGTTTTAAAAAATATAGATGAGTCATCAGAAGACTTTTGTTGCAATCCCTTTCGCCTTCTCCACCCTTCACACACACACACACACACACACATACACACACAAGCTCAGATGAGCACACACTGCAAACTGCAGTCCTGCAGGAACATAGCAGTTCCTCCTCCTGAGCCTTTGTTCCCCCACGGACAGCTGCTGTGTATAGAGCAAACTTCACCAGACTGATACTGGTATTCTGGGTCCCCCCGCCCGGCCACCTCTGCCTTGGACAAATTCATCTTTTTTCTCTGGATTTAATTTGTAAAAAAAAATAAATAAAAGAAGTTTGACTAGATGATGTCTGTGACCTCTTTTGGCTCTCTTAGTCTACATCAATGGAAAATCATAACAGTGCTATGTTACATGAGAGCATTTCTTTCTGGATCAGTTGGCATCCCATACAGGACAGGAATTTCTCTTAAATACAATAAATGTTCAGTTTAAAAATTTGATCATTAGCAGGGACTGCCCAAGGGCACAAATGGAAGAGGAATAACTTTCTGTGGATATCTGGGGGTTTTTGTTTTGTTTTGTTTTGTTTTGTTTTAAGAGAGAGGGACAGTGAGAGAGAAAGAGAGAATCAATTTTATTTAGTTTTTTTATGTGGCTTTCATTGCTCCAACACTCCCTTGTGTATGTGGCGCTGGGGTTCAAACCCACGACCTTGAACATGGCAGGCAAGTGCTGTAACTACTGAGTCACCACTCCATCTCCAACACCTGTGTTTTACTATAGTCTGTTTTATTTTTATTGGTGGCATAGATGGTTGGTGCCTGTGTCAATATCAGCCATTAATATTTTGATCATCTCTTCCACATCTAAGCAATGATAGAATCACTGAGACCATGACCACTGTTGGTAAGAATTTTAATCTTCTGTGAAATTTGAAAAATATGGATTCCTGCTCCCAAACTCTCTGGGCACCATGCCCAGGATTAGGTATTTTTACAAAGCTCTATTTCTACTATAAAGAACATTGGGTTTAAGGAGTCATTTCTTAAGTTACACTGAAACTTCCATTCTGGCACTTCATAATGTAAGACCAAGGAAAAGGATTTGATATCATGGCGTTAGAGTTTTTCCTACCATAGTAATTCTGTCACTCACGGAAAAATGATAACCAAAAGACCCCAGTATTTAGAGAAGAGTCCGATTACTTTAAATTTTAATAATTCCAGTTAGTATAGATTAATGCTTCCATCACTTTTCTGGAATATGTTTTTCCTTGAACTTCTATCTGATAAATACATGTTTCACCAGGGGAAAATTTTCTGCTTCCTACCACTGCTTTTGATTCTTATTCTACTGATATCTATGTTTATTATTTATTCCCCTGTCTGAAAAGCTTTGGAGAATCTCACTGGTCCTGGAGAGCAGAGGGAGACTGAAATGCTATTTATTGGGAGCATCTTCTCTTACTGGTACTGCAGAATACCTAGGGCAGGGCAGTGTGTTTGTTTCCAAACCTACACTTATCAGAATCTCCCGGGAGACATTTGGAAATCCAGGCCTCTGGACTTAATGATTCAGAATTTCTGGGGCTAGGCACCTGCTCTCTGCATTCTGTAATCACTCTCCAGGTAATGTTGCTGCTCAATCAGATTGAGAACCACTGACCCAGATTAAAATCACAAGCTGTGCTCAGTGTGAGGACATGGCTCACTCCAATTCATTCACATATCCCCAGGTATTCTGCAAGCCTCAGTGTAGTTTTTACCAAACAAACCATTGACCTAAGATGCTATCCATGGAATTATTGGTGGAAAACATTAGTTTTACCATCTTTAATCTAAATAACACCATTATTTTGGCCTTGCTCTAAATTCTATTGGTTCTGAGAAATCTAACCCTATCAAAGCAACCCACAGAAATTGTTTCATTACTGAAATGTTCATAAAGCATATAGTCTTAGCAATTAAAATATGTTTCATCCCCATAATATATTTACCACAGGCCTCTTATTCAGGAGATTCATTTCTGAGTTCAGACAAGTTAATCTTTTAAAGGTGATATTTAGCACCCACCACTAGCAGTCTCTTATATAGGTTGATACATTAGAATGTAACGAGACGCTCCCTTCTACAGCATAGTGTCTGCTGCTGAGACAATGTGGATTTAATTTTAAGGGGAGAGTGACAGAGGAACAAATATTTGAAACCAAAGATAAGAGACATTTGAAAAGACACCTAAAGAAAAGACGCCTAAAGTTGGTGCACTGATAAGAACCTCCTCTTTCTATTTCTCCTAGCCCAGATGTTGAATGTTAGAGAGCGAGAGAGCTTGATGGACATACTGTGTGGTGGACAGAAGAAGGATAAATAGGGCAGGGCAGAGGGTTTATGTGGCTAATTTTGTCTCAGCCATTTACTAGTTACATGTACATTTTGAGTAAATTATTTATATCTCTCCAGTTCATTTTATCATCCACAAATAAAGAAATAGCAAAATCATCTGTATTGGTTTTTAGCACTGCCAAAACAAAGCACCACTGAGTGAGCAGTTTAAACAACAGAAATTTACTTCCTTGTAGCTCCAGAGGCTAACAGTTTGAAATCAGGGTTGTTTCTTTCAAAACCTCTTCTGTGGTTTGTTAACAGTGGCCCATGTGTCTCACATGGTCTGGTCTCTGTGCATGTCTGTGTCTTAATCTCCTATTCTTATAAATACATCAGTCATTTTGAATTAGAGCCCATTCTAATGACCTTATTTGCACTCTAATACTAACCCTTTCAAGGTTCTACTGTCTCCAAACAGAGTCAGATTTTGACTGGCATGAGATACAGTTCCACTACCAATACCTCTGCATTTATTTATCTTGGTTGTTGTAAGAATAACACAAGGTAATGTGTGTGAAAATGCTCCGAGCTTAAGGGCCTGTAAAGGAATGTTTTGCTCACAGTTTAAACATTACAAAGCTTCTAGCACAGAGCTTAACGTGAGGTAAGTACTTCATAACTTTTCTAAAATACAAATACATACACACATCATTGAAACAAGGTATTTGTTTGAAGTATTAGCTTATTAACCTTTGAAATCAACATCTGCATCCCTTTTGTTTCTTTAGCATCTCCAAGAAGGGTTTAGTCCGCAGTGTTCCACTAACACTCAAAGCCTGAAACATGGCACAAGCCACAGTCCACATTGGAAGACCATTGTCTTTAACAGCCTTTTGACACAGTGCATTTCAGCCATGAAGCACCTTGTTCACTTTTCATTGCACATGAGTGGCTTCAAAATGTTCCCTGGAAGTGAGCAAGTCCTTTGAACATCTGTGAACTGAGTTTGCTAACTGTGTCTGGTCCCTATTGTTCCTGACACAGATTCTGTATCTCTGATCATAAATCTAAGTCTGAAAACGGTTGTTTTCTCCTCTTTTCTTTCCAACTGGAGAGTCCTAGGACAACCAGCCACTGCCAGGATTTGAGCATTTCATTTGTGTGAGTGTGCAGAAGGGAGAGCACAATGCTAGGAAGGTTTAAACACTCTTCAGTGCTAATTGCAAAGGTAATATTATATGTCTTATCTTATGTGGTAAGAATCCGAGAGTGAATGCAATGGGTTAGGGTTCCCTGTTCTGTACTTGAGAAGTGTGGGAAACTTTTTGAAATAAAGCCTTCCTTGTGTTTTTATGTTTTTAGGGGTCAAATGTCATTGTTATGGTTTAATTTTAGTTGGTGCAAAAGCTGAATATATATCATACTAACTATAAAGATGATAGTAACATGATAATGAACAATCATTTGAGAAAATGAATGGTCTAATCTAAATCAGTTAAGCAAATGTACGTTGTACAGGCAGAATAACACTCTGAGTGGGTTTTAGCTTTAAGTTGTTTATGATCATATTAAGCAGGCATGAACTACTGTCGCCTTCTTATTCTATGTTGAGAAGACGAGGTTACCTACATCCTCATCTTGCTGACAAGATCAAAAGTTTTTTTTCAATGACATCTAGCCTGACATATGGATTCCTCTTCACACTTGAAAGGTATCAAGATTCGGAATCTGTATTCCACTAAATGAATTTCATGCCTATTTCTGTTCCTACTCATTTATAGATTTTCTTATTCTTTTAAACCAATGTAAGAAACTGATTTTGAACTTAAAATTTAAAAGCTCAATGTTACAGTCAGTGAGATTTGTAAAGATTCTAGAAGAATAAGTCAGAGCTGTTTGCTTGGACAAGGCAGGGACATGCTTGATGCATCACCACCAAAACTCTGCTCTTTGGCTAAGAAAGAGCAGAAATTCAATATTCTGTGCACTGAGGTTAAAGAGGCATGGGAAGACTCATTCATCCTTACCAAAGTCACAGTCTGTAATTAAACAAGGACCTGGATTAATTCACTTGCAGGAGAAATTCCACTAGCAAGGAGGAAGACAAAAATGTAAGTAAATGCAAAGGGAAATCCAGTGTCTTCAGGACTGTTTCACCCTTACTGCAGTAAGGTTTGAAGAATTAGCCTTCCAGCTGAGCTGAGTTTTCTTATCCACTGACCTCTGCAGCAGTTACTCATCCTTGCATGACAAACTGGTTAGCACAATACTCACTGATGTAAAATGGCAATCTGTTTGACTCATGACTCTATGGATCAACTTGGGAGTAGTCTGCCCTTGGTCAACTCAACTGTCTTCCGTTGGGTGGATGCTACAGGGTGGCCTTACTAACATGTCTGATGATTGGCTAGCTATGGGCCAGGGCATCTCGACTCTTCACTATGTACCCTATTAGAACCTAAGAGTTGTCAACCACAACTGTGCCAAAAAATATTTGTCAAAGCTCACCTTTCTGTTTCCCTATTTGTAGACACAATGGTCACGATCTATCATGTGATGTTTGTGATGTTATCCTTTCTGTAACACAGTACACTATAAATGATTGTATTCTATCTATCTTATTCATGAGAATCATACCCAAAACCTTCTTTCCTGAGACCAGATCCAGATTAGTTCATGAAACTCAATCATTCATTTAGATTTTTTTTTTAACTTACTCCCATGGCTAGCTGACTCAATTCACAAAGTTCAGACAATAATTTAAAAATGCTTTTCTTTACCCACAATCATCGCTAGCTAGTGTCTTCCATAAAATGTAATTGTTACAGATGTAATATTCAAGTAAGTTTTTTATTGTCTTTGTAGAATTCTTTGATGGTACAGGAAGGGCAGAGATTTCCCTGTTAGCCTCAGGTACCAGTGACAGTGCCAAAGCAGTTGAAAATAATCAGATTTCTGACAAATCCTAATTGTCTGGATAATCTTGAAGTGTCATTCTCCCTATGAAAGGTATAGGTGCAGACCACTGATCATCTGAGCTTATTCCTCTTGTTAACCTTGCTCTGTGGAAAGGTTTCAAAATTAACTGTTCTGTTCTCTAGGATCATGGACATTGAGAGCCATTAGCCTAAGGGAGACAGACTGACTCAGAGAAAAGAATTAATGGAAGCACATGGCTCCTGAAGCCAGGAAATACTTTGATAGGCCTTTTCCTCTTTTTGTTACCCAGAGGACCTTGACAATAGACTCCACCTTGGAGCAGCTGCTCTCTCCCCCGTATGATGCTCACAGCACATTTTCCTTGTCAGACTTATAGTCTGCACCAGGGAGTGCTCAGGAAGGGACAAGTACAATGTTGGGGATCTGCCCTTGAGCCACCAAGCTGTGTGATGGGTGGAGACATCACCCCAAAGACATACACGGATCCCTTTGGCACACGTTTCAGGAAGACCATCTGCTTCTTTTGTTCCTCTGACCTTTTGTTAGAACCCACCCTAAACTGGAGAGAAAGCACCAGAAAAAAAAGTTAAAGCCTACACCAGTGTAAGATCCTGTTTCAACAGCAAGTCAAATTAAAAATTTTAGGCTAGTACCTAAGATGTACCCTGTATTAGATGAATGTTGGCAATAGAGGGGAAACTAATATTTTTACAGTGCCTAAATAGTAACAGAACTATATAGAATTATTAATAATTTCATGTACTCTTTTCAACATTTCTGAAAGCCAAAATTTTTTTCCATTGTATAACTAAAGAAACTGAGATTCTGGGATTCCTACCAATTTTTCTGATATAGTTCAAATTCATAAGAAGACAGAGGAATACAAAATAAGAATTCTACCTCAATTTAATATATGATTCATTTTTGTTCCTGATGGATCCCTGATGCTTAACAGATTTTATTCCTCACTTCTGTGCTCAGTGTCTAAGAGTCTCCACAAAACAGTGGGAATGAATAGATTTGGTTCTAACTCCATTCTGACATGCGGCAGGGGGTAAGTCACTTAACTTCTGGGTTTCCGCTTCCTATAAAATAGAAGGGACAAGTAATAAGTGAGATTATAGCCTTTCTTATTTCTAAATTTATAGCGGTGTTATAACCTGGTCTCAACTTAATGATCATTAGGATAAATATTATCAAAAAATGATGACAGTAATCTAGGAACTGTCAGAGAGATTATGGGGCAATTAGAACCCTTGTGTATTAATGGTTGGAATGCAAAATGGTAAAGAGAAAGAGGAGAGTACGACAGTCCCTCAAAAATCTAAAATTAGAGCTACTGTGTGATCTAGTAATTCCACTTCCGGTTATATATCCAAAATAATTGGAAGGAATGTACATTGGGAAAAGCATAGCATATCGATGAAAATTAGAGCAACACAATGTTGCTGGAGCCCAGACAGTAGAAGGAAAATGGCACATGTGGAAAAGAAAGGCAGAGGCAGGGCAGAATCATTTAGAGCCCAAGTTTCAGAGTTTGCATTATGTTGTGATGCAGATAGTCATTGGAGAATTTCAAACTGGAGAACGGCAATATTCTAATTTGTCTTTTTAAAAGGTCATTCCAGCAGCCTTTGTGGAAAGAACCAGAAGAGTGCAATGATGCAAAATATTTATTTTATAGGTAGAAACTGCAATTTTCCACATTGCATAAAATAGAAACAGAAATTGAGAAACGTAGTTAGATTTCAGAGATAATTTGGAAGGAAATGTCAGCAGAATTTGGAGACACACTGGCTTAATCCTCTGCATTATTTCTCAAATCAGTTATTTTCCCCACTGCCACAGTCACCCCACCTGGGCCTCAATCATCTTCCACTGGAGTGTCGCCGCTGTTGATGTAGGTCACTGCCTTCAGTTCAGAGCTTGATTTAGCTTTCTGAAATGCCACTCACAGTACACATACAACTTCCTTGCTCACAACTTTCAAAGTTTATCCATTGCCTACAGAATCCGGCCCCACTTCTTTAGTCTGACATTTGGGACCCTTTGTAGTCTGGTCTCTCTAAACTTTTCAACGGCATCTCCTAAACATGGTAATAATCAAAAATGTTTTTTCTTTAGCATCTGTTCTAGACCAGAATCATGGTCACATTCCTGGTGCTTCTTTCTGTCTTCATGAAATTCCCTCACCTTTCGTACTGTTTATGGAAATGCACTCTTTGTCCTGGATTAAAACTCATTTCTTGGGAATATTTTCTTGTGTCTTTAGCTCATACGATACTTGTCTTCGTCATCCGCAGGCATTGGCATGTTGCTGGTGACTTTTTACATATCACTAGATGTGGAAATCTAGTTTCTGTGGAGAAGGTACTCAACATTCAGAGATGGTTAGCCAATAATGTCAATAATCACGTTTGCTCAGAGAGGCCCGAGGGATGTCAGGGCTGAGAGGCAGTGGTGGGGGATAAGTCTCAGGTCCCAGGAAGGGAAGTTGAAACATTTCTGGTATTCAGCAAACAGTTGCTGAACAAGTGAATAAATGATGAATGAGTTTATCGAGCCTACAGTATTGATATAAGTAACTTGGGGATAGGCTAGCATCTGACTCTTACCAATTATACAGTTAGTTACAACTTCACTTTAATCCGTTATTGAGTATTAGGTTCAGGAGATGAAAAAACAAGACTATTTTAAAATATTGACAGTGGGGCTAAGAGAAGGTGGGAGAAGGCAGACACATAAACAAATCATTACAAAATAAGGCAGTTAGTATAACCAAAGAAAGAGAAAGTCTTTAGTGCAGCCTATAGAAAGCATTCATTGCCTAGAATTCATCTACGCCCCATCTGATTGAAGAATATCACTTTCAATTAGCAACCTGTCCTTACTCTGTTCTTCCTATCTGTCTACATCTTGCACCTTGCTCCAGCAGCTGGGCTCCTGACACACTGGCTCAGGGTGCTCTTTTCCAAAAAGGCCACACTTGTCATCCTGTGTTCTAGCCAGTGTCCCACAAATATTAAAAAGCACACAGATCACTTGGGGATCTTGTTAAAATGCAGATTCTGATTCAGGAGGTCTTCAGTGAGCCCTGAAATTTTACTTTTCCAACAAGCTCCCAGATGATGCCAATACTGCTGGTCTACAAAGCAAACTTAGAGTATCAAGATTACTGTCACATCCCTGACAATACTAATCCCTCCCACCACATTCAAATCCTCTACATTTTTTATGATGAAATCAAACATCTTCCATATGAAGATTATCTCCTGAACTTTGGGATTGGGCATCAGTTCTTTTATCTCTGCATTCCCTTGTAGATATTTCTCTCCGAATCTTTTCCCCAAAATAATTGCAGGCAACTTGAGGCAAGGGCATGGTCTAATTCATCCAGACCCCTGAATGGTGTCTTTCATAGAGTTGGACCTTAATGAATATTGGCTCAATTAAATTTGAATTCAACTTAAATTTGAATTCAACTGCACATGAATCAAATGTGTGTGCATGTCTGTGCTTGTGTACTTATGTGTGTGTGTGAGGGTTGTATGTAGTTAGATCAGATCACAATTCATAGACAAACCAGATCATTGTAGCACTATGTCACCATGAATTATAAAAAGATATAAATTATAGTTATCAGGGTGGGAGAAATCACATATTTAATAAAAATAACATATTGTTTACTTATGGATCACTGAGCTTCCAGAGTTTAACCTGTGTCTTCCACATGGTAAATAATCAATACTTATTTATTGAATGCTGAAGGATTGAAGGACAAAAGTGCTTCAAATCTGTAAATAATCACAATGTTAAACCCTGGGAAATAAAATGACTAAAATCATGCTAAAGTCCAAAGTTTGTTGGAATAATGTAAAACTATGCAAATAAATGAGCAATGTCCTGGGCTTTTCCACTCAAGAAAAGAAGGGTTGCAAAAATCTGAAAATGCCATTTCAATACTGAATACATTTTAAATTTGTCTGTTATTAAGAATATTTTCATACTTAGCAACAAAGCAAAACCTTAGTTTTCCATGTGAATCATCTTTTTTCCTAACATACCAAATTGTTTTAGATCAACAAAAACTTTGTTTTGTTACTATTAAATATCAAAAGAGACTCACTTAATTGCAAACATAAAAGTTTTTTTTTGCAAATCTCCCATCATTTTTGCTGATGAGGAAAATTTTGCAGTCTCAGTTGATGCCAAAATAGCTCTGTTTTGCTGACCATTATCATCTTCATAAGGCAGGGCAATGATAGTAAACTTAGAACACAGGAAGTTTATCATCTCATAGTATTAAAATAGAATATCTTGTTATAAAGATACCTCTCCCAAAGAAAAAGCAACTAGAGTATTTATTTTCTTCAGTCTGTTGACCTTATTACACTATGTTAACACATTAGAACATTTGTGCAAGTAATACTTTAGAGATATTGTTTCATTATATATTTTTATTTGATGTTTTAAAAATTATTTAAAATGTCTTATTGTCTATTAAGCATTACAGTTATCATGGCTTTACTGAAGTCAATGTTAAATAAACAACAAACTTCTTGAAAGCCCATGTTTCCCTATAAAGGATAAAGTGGTAACAATTACTTTGAAATAACAATTACAGGGTAGCAATTGAGAAGAACATTTGCTGAGTACTGTACCTACTATAAAATGTTCAGTATAAATGCAATCTCATTTAATCTGAATAGTTATCTTTGTATATACCTATTGCCATTCCCATTTTACAAACAGTGAGACTATGAGAGTGATTTGGCAATTTGAGGGTTAAATACTTGAGTTAAAATTTGTGATCTTCCTGACTGCAAAGTCCACACACTCTCTTCTATAGCAAGTTGACTTCAAAAGTTACGATTTTATTAAAATGTAATGTTGCTCTGTGCGAAAGTATACCACACAAGGACGTCTATCTTCTAGATAATAGAGTTTGACTTTGTTCGTTTCTTCAATAAACATTTACTAGCACTATGCTAAGTATGAAATACAGAGATAAAAATATAGTGGAGTCAAGAGAGACAATTCCAAGACAAATGCAATATAAAACTGCCAGTGTTCCTTTACTTTCAAGTGACAAAAAAAGCCAATTTCATATGACTTATGCTAAAATGTGTTATCCAATAAAGAAAAGGGCTCATTTTATTCCAACTATCCAACTTGGTGTTTTAGAAAATATGTCAGTGTTATTTCCCAACATTGTAATTATACTAGATATATAAATGAATATGTTTTTGGTGTTGATGATGATGATGATGATGATGATGATGACGACTTTGGGTTGGTTGGTTTAGTGAAATCCTGTGTTCTGTTGAGAACACAGTAACCGGAACAGACATGAGCCTTGGGTGGTTTGGGCTTATAACCTCCCACCCAGACATGTCACTTGCTAGCTTGTCAAGTCCTTTAATCACTTTGTTTCATTCCCCTTATTGGAATAATGGAGAAAATTTAGCCTATTTCAGAGGCTCATTCTTCAATAAATGAGTTTGTGATTAACTTATCCAATAATTTCCTCTCTCCCTGCACCCAGGCCCTTCGGTCTGATCTAAATACATAGATGTTAAAGAAGAAACAATTAGTATTTCAGGTTCCAAATGCTTCAATTGTTAT
This sequence comes from Aplodontia rufa, assembly GCA_004027875.1. Taxonomy (NCBI): domain Eukaryota; kingdom Metazoa; phylum Chordata; class Mammalia; order Rodentia; family Aplodontiidae; genus Aplodontia; species Aplodontia rufa. Next base: position 4,596 of record PVKS010026973.1, on the reverse strand, counting down.
CTTTCATTATAATTTAAATTCAATCTGAATATACATATCTTTTTGATTTTACCATTTCTCTGGGTGGGGAGACAGTTTATCACCAGGCAGAAATTTTTCAGAGAGCCTGTAATTGGCACATTATTATTGTCCATCTCAAACTGACTCACCAATTCCAGCTCCCAGGGATGCCCTTGGATCTGGGTCTTTTCTGCCACATGGGACTGATAGCACAGATGCCAAACTATCCTGGTTAAAACAGAGATCACTCCCTGTTGAGTCTGGTACTGCTCTCAAGGAGTGCCCAGAGCTAACAGGAAATGTTCCAAGACCAGTGTTCGCCAGAAGGAGCCTGTTCTTTCCCTATGTGTGTATGATAATAAGAGGCTTACATCACCAACCTTTCCTGAATAGCCTTCTCAGTGATTCAAGAGGTTCCAAAAATTGTGAAATAAGGTTGTTTAGCATGCATCTTTGGAAGCCTCTACCTGAGGACAATGGGCGTTTGTGGGACTGTACATCACTCCCTTTCCTACACCCTCCATGATGCTTAAATGAAATGAATACAATTCATTTTAACCAATATATATATATATATATATAGTTCCTACTGCTTTCCAGGTATGGTGCTAGGCTGTGGATGTAGACAAATAAAATAGGTTTTGTCTCGGCATTTTTTTGGACCTTGCAGTTGTTCATGTGGGAATAATTACTCGTCACAAATACAAATAAATATATATTTACAGAATGTGTAATTCTAAAGTACAAGGTGCTTAATTTCCATTGGTTCCCATTGAGACAAGGACAGACCCATGAGGGATGAGAAGAAGAAATAGAAGTGGTTGGCACAAGAAAGAGGTAGCTCAGTGGCTATGGGAAAGGTGAACCTGGAGCCTGGGGTGCAGCTCCTAGAATTTGGATTCGAGCAAGGCAAAGAGAATGAAGGATTTCGAAAGGAAGGATGGTGGAGGGAGTCCACATGTTTAAAGGTGGAACATAAATAGGGTAAGGAGTAGCAGTAGAAACAAAGAAAATAAGGGAAATGTGGCAGTGAACATAGAGGGAATGATGTAGAAAAGAAAAAATTTCTAGAAGGAATGTAGAATGGGAAAAGAATATGTCTGAGACAGGATGGGTACAAAGTCCTTGAGATATAGCTAAACACACACACACACACACACACACACACATACACACACGGTGGCCGAGGGTGAGGGCAAGGCACAAAACCAGTAGTAGTAGTGAGGCAAGCTGGGTAACAACTTGTAATTGTGGATGAGGACTGGGGAAGGGGTTTGCAGACTGTGAATCTCATATTCTTCTAAAGAGCGCCAGAGGGGTCCCCCCATTTTCTTCCTCATCCCTGCTGCCACCCTGATTCACCACAAGTGAATCTAGCCCATGTAGCAGTGCTGACCACATTCTGGAAATGAGTCTACTTGCTGCCCAATCCCCAAGGACCTCGTTCCATTTGCTAAGTACAGTACGGTCAAGTGACAGCACCCTGACATTCTCAAGTGCCCTGAAGTACAACCTCTCTGGCAGCGGCATGTGGATAGCAAGGACTCCTCATTGTCCCCACAAATGAATGACTATGCCTACTGGGTGGCTCCTGTGGCCAGCTGTTCTTCCTGAGGAACACTTTGCCCTTTGAATGTGGTTAGTAAGACAGAGATGACTCTATTCTTTAAAGGTCTCCCAGTGACCAAATTTGGCCCCTGAGAACTGGACCGAAACATTTCGCATGAGTCACGTCTGTTTTCCTCATTGTCTGTCATTAGTTGTTATGGAAACTACACGGCACAGTCCAGGGGTTCAGAATTCCTGAAGTTAGCCTCAAACTTACCCATAGTTTACACAGCAAACAAGTTTGTTTACTTTGTTAATCTTTAGCTACTTCCTGCCTTGTTCACTTTGGAAGCTGAGGAACTCACTATTGCCTGGAGCCCACCCTGGTCTTTTCACCTGAAATAACAGACATTCCCTTGTTTTCTGCTCTGAGCATGGTATTGATCTTTAAAGAACTCCAAATCACTTCTAGGGTTATCTGATTGCAGGATCAAAGCTGCTCCCTAGCTAACATAGAAACTCTCCGCATGGGAAAGGAATTTAAGGGTTCTTCACACTGTCTGTTTTGGGTTCATCCCAATCTCTTGGCAAAATCTCCAGCCAAATTTCAATAGCCACTGGGCTTACTCTGGAAAATGTGCACTTTAGAAAGATGTTTGACAGATTTTTTGCTACTTGAACTTTCTTTGATGATATCTATAAATCTCTGAAACAGACACCAGAAGGTTTTGTATCCTGGTGTCCCCTGCTTATTCAAAGACCAGTGAGGAATAGTCTCTGACTTCTTCAGCAAGGAATCTGAGTCAGACAGACCAAGCTTTGTACTCTGGCTCCACCACTTCATAGTTGCTTGTCTGAGTGGGTAACATCTTTGTTTATTCATCTATAAAACAGTGACTTAACAACTATCCCACAAATTGTCTTCAAGACTATACAAGTTTAATATGAAATTGCTCATAACAGTTCTTATACATAGTAGACGGTATGCGCAATATGCTGATATGCTATTAACAAATGTGAATTACTTTCTTTTTCCTTAGACTTCTGCTTTGTGGCCATTTTGCTGCTGTAGTACTTTTAAGTGCATAAAATCTGGACGACATGGAGTGAATCAACAGGTAGAGATGGAAAACCTCAGTTGTAGAACTGGAACATCTTCCAGGTGTTCTACCTAACTCAAACTGCTACTTAACTTGGGCAAGTGAGTTAACTTGGATGAGTTAAGACCATAAACCCAGAGGATTGAGTAGATAATCCTGAAGCCAGGCATTTTAACTGATGTAAACGAAGTTCATTCATGACTACTAACCTGGATGAATGTGGATATATATGTAAGCATATTATATTTAATATATTTTCTATACACACACAAAAAGAAAACTAATAATAGAGGCAAGTGTGGAGTGGAATGATGGATGCATTTGGTAGTGAAGAGAGACTCTGAATCATAATTCAGTTTCCCCTGTCTTCTCTAGCCTATCCATTCTAAAGAATCACATTAACAACAATAAATTCAACTTCACTGACTTGTGTTTTCCCTTTCAGGAGCTCAGTCCCTTGCAAAATCTCACCTGGGTATTTCTGTGGATCATCAGAGTCTGTTTCATATCAGCTCCCCATTTCTCTCTCAGGTACATTAGTTCCTATCTTCTTGTTGATGTTGGTGGTGACCTGTGAGGTTGCTTAGAGGAGGTCACATATCACTGCTAGTGGTGGTGTGTTCTCTGTGGGAATGTCCTTGTTTACACCTGTGGCAGGAGGTTTGCTTCTAGTATTTCTAGGTAAGACAAGGTTGCTGAGTTCCATACTTGTTGGGTCTGTGTTCATGCTCTACTCTGTGTAGTTATGAGAAGAACACATCTCTACCATATTACATTTAGCAATTAATCATCTGAGCTTTGGAGTAAACTATTGAACCTTATATACTGCTGTTTCTCAAGAAATGAGCTGTTTATACCTTCTGCATAGATCTCAATGCCTATCCATGGAGCCAGAACAGGGACAAATATTGTTGCCCAAACTGCTATGTCTCCCCTTTCCTCTAAGCCCCAAGTATTCATGAACACTAATCCCCAAAGGCCTTGCCCATTACTTAGCAAATATGTTCAGATGGATTGGAATATCAACTGAAAGTTTAAGCCAGGACACTTTAGTAAGGAAGACAGAACTGCAAATATGAAAAGAAAAGTATAATTGAAGAAAGGCAAGAAAAATACAGGTTGGAAAATTTGTGACGGAAGTCCTGAGAGATAGTAAACCACAGGGCAATATTTGCAATGTATTCACTGCTAGGCATGAATTTACTGAACCTGACAGCTTACATGGGGATCCATTCAGAATGTGAAGACAGAAATACTTCAAGCTCACGACAATTTCCGTATTCTACTCTTGTAGGTTTGGTGATTTAGAATTAATTAGCTAAATCTTCTGAGAGTTACTGAGCACTTCTATGCAAATTATATACCTTTCTAAACATTACCTTATTCTGTGAAATTAACATAACTCTACTTTTTATCAAAAATTGCTATGAGGAGCAGGTCAGATGATTCATGTACATGTGGTTGGTACAGGCCCTTGAACATAGTGGAGTCCAATCTTGGGGCCTTTATTTGTTCTTTTCTTAATAGAAGATTAACATGAAATTGTTTGTCAAAGCTAAGGTTAAAAATTACCTGTATATTGGATCCAAAAACTGTGGTGCATATATACCATGGAGTTCTACTCAGCAATTAGAAACAATGATATTGCAGCCTTTGAAGGTAAATGGCTGGCTATGGAAGAAATTATGCTGAGTGAAATCAGCTTAACCCAGAGAACCAAGGGTCGAATGACTCCACTAATCTGTGGAGGCTGGAGCTAGTCCCTGGCCATTGAGAAAGGAGGTCTATTATCATGTTTTAAATCCAGATAAGGTGTAATGTCATACAACCTACGGCATTTGTAGAGATGTATTGGAAAGGAGGGGGGCAGAGATAAGTGTGGGTAATTGGAGGGTATCTTGGGGGTAAATCTAATTTTAAGAATATATATATATATATATATATATAT